>JAHZNI010004129.1:0-11133 GCA_027744415.1 Seira ritae | reverse complement strand
ATATCGTATTATGCTTTCCAGCTTTCCATCTCTTCTTCTTATTCTTGGCTGTTGCTCCTTTTCAATCATTTTTTTTGGGAAAAGCGAGTTTGACGGAAAGAATTTTGTAGAGTGCAAATGCGGGCAAGCAAGAGAGGAGAAATCCAGGAAGACAAGTCTTCTTTTCCATATCTTCCATCTCTCTTGTAGCTCTTCATAAGAAAACTTAAGCATATTATATTCCATGTGTTTCCTCACTTTATGTATGCAATGATGAGCGTAAAAAGGAGCAATGTGTAATGTAAATAAGAGTCTTTATTCCACTCTTCTCTGAACTTGGATGAACAAAATATGATGTAAGTATTCGAACGTCTTTTCCGTTTCCTCACAAATTCGAGAAGAAAACACGGAAGAAAGCTTTATTTAGTTTCATCACTTTAGGCTCTTCTGTGTGGAACTTCCTCTCTCCTTCAGTCAAGCTCTGTGCTCAGCCACCCAGCTGTAGTTCAACTTATTTATTTGGATTATGGTGATGGTGGCGATTGAAGAATTTCCAAATTGTACATGCATCCATACATACGTACATGGCTATGACATTCACAATTTTGTTTACCAAAGCATCACACATACTTTTTCACTTTCAGATTGTTCCCTGATCCGTACACATCATTTCTTTTTTCATAAGATAAAGTAGAGCCACACATACACATTTTTGTATTTGACTTTCTTTTCAAAATCAGCATTTCCAACAGTATTCTGTATTGTACATTTTGAAAGCAGAATAAGAGTCATATTTTCCCTTTTTTGATGACAAATACTTTCGCATGGTTGCATACCATTAGAAAATCTCTCTTTCTATTTTTATATATCGAAGAAAAGATGGCTGTCTTCCGATTCTCCAGATCTGATTTTTTTTCGTCGCCTTCTTCACGACTCCAGCATCCACCTTCACCCACACGCTCAAGTACTGTCCTCCTTCCCTTCAGCCATTTCCTATTATGTGCTGACTTTTACAAAGAAAGATTTCTTCGTTTCTCCATTCTTTTAAAAAGTAGGAAGGAAGAGGTGAAAGTATAGTGCTGAAGGGAATGAAAAATTTTCTGAGAATAAAAGGACTAAAAAGAGGAAAACAAGCAAATATGATGTATGTGGGTGAAGTCTTCTGCTGCGAATATTGACAAAAAATATAACTGCGTTACGGTTCAATTGTGCCAACAGCAATAGAACAACTTTTTGTTCGTAGAAAAGGCAAACGAATTTGTTTACACTGAATGCATTATATTGCGCGAGTTTAATGGTAAGTACACGTGTGATACTTACTGCGCCGCACAGGTAGGTAGGTAGGTGGGTGTATTGCAGGGCAGAGATGAGATTTTTTTAAAAGAGCCCTCGTAAATTTTTTTCTTCCTTTTCGTGAATAATGCCATTGCCTGTTCATATATAGCGCACGTTATTTGTTCAGGTTTCTAAGTATTGATGATATTATGGCACTCGTAAAAACATGACATGTGCCAAAAAAGAAATTGAATTGCTCTAAGGATTCCCTGTTGTCGCCTTGAGAGGAAAAATATTTACTTCTCTTCTCAAGCATTGTCGCGCCCTTTTCTTTCTCGCACTTTCTCCCTCTCACATACTCTCTCTCCATTTTTGTGTGTTATTGAATTGGATGAGATGATGGAAAGATGAGGATATGAAGGCACTGGAGAGAGTAAGAGAAATAAGTAGAGTCAGGTCAAAATTGCTTGTGTGCTCGGAAAGCATCAAGTATTAGTCATGTAAATAGACAGGCGTATTTGCGTGATTGAAATTTTTTCCTTGCGTCTGTCTGTGTGTGTATGTGTTCAGCTCAGTTTGCTTCGCTTGATATGGAAGGAAGAAAGGATGTGATGGGAACGAGTGATTCAAAGTAAAGACGCAGGTGGGCTCTATCTTTTATCTACTTTGACGGTTTGAAAAAGTTGGATTTCAATGAATAGAGTTGAGCCTGAAAAGTGTGTGTATGAGAGAGAGTGTATACACCCTGACTGACTCAATTCTCTGGTGGGGTCGGCACTTGTACAACTTTCGAAATGATTAATTGGAGGAAAACGTATGTTAAGCGGGCGAGTGTAGGGAAACGATGCGATGGAGCGGCGGTGCGACGACCGAAGAGGGAAAATAGCAAAACGGAATAGGAAGACGAGATAAGATCAATAACTTTCCCATAAGGTAATAGACAGAACGAGAACAAGGGTACAAATGCGTAATATTGATAAAGAGGCCCGAAACTCTGTTCAGCTCAGCTCCCTTCTTATTAAAACCGTTCTATTTATTCACCGCTCATGCTCACTCAATCGATTATAATGTCGAGTCGAGTGGGTGAATTTTTTGACAGGTGAGTAGTAAGTAGGGAGAAAGAAAGAGGAGAGATTTTTTCTGTTCTTTGGGTGATTCTGTTGAAGCATAATAAACGCATAAAATTTTAAGAATAATAAATGATCCTGTTTAGAATTCAAGAATGAATTGGAGAATGAACTCCATTGAAATGTTTTATTTCCATAAAAGTAGGTTAGTCATAGAAGAACAACAGCCATAATATTCCTATTTCCCTGCAATCTGCAACAATGCTTCTTTTAGGATGGATGAATGGAGAAAGAAATGAGTCAGTGGGAGAAGAAGAAGCGAGTGCAGTGAGCCGATTATAAATACTGAGGGATCGACCTCCTCCGTCCATAGCAAAAACTTACTTAGAGAATATTAAAACCTCTCTGAAGAATTCTCCACCGGAGGAGGAGGAGGAACGAAAGATACTCGAGTGAAAAAGTTAACCATATGGCAGGATTTTATAAGAGAATTTATTTCTTGGAATCTTCCAACTTCACTAGAGTACAGTACACTACACTCTTTTCTGCTAATCAATTTCATCTAATCGAGTTTGCTTTTAATTCTTTCCTCTTATGATGTTCTCTCAAACTGAAACTCAATCAATACTTTGGCATCAGTCCACCCACTGTCTAGGTCTGTTGTTACCTGTTTGTCTGCTCTCTCTCTCTCTATCACGCAGCTCAAGAGTCCATTATTACTTCATAAACAGAAAACACAACAGTGAAGTACACCCACCAAGCCAAACAAGAGATTTTTTTGATGTGATATGAACTCCAACTTTTTTTCTCAAAAAAGTAAACCCAGCCTGGTCCTGGACTTGAGTTTTGCTTTGGAAAGGAAACTCTTCTTGTGGGCTTTTAATGCAACAAACGAGATAAGTAGAAAGTCATAAAAAGTGAGAAACATGACTTCAGGTTTTAGGAAGAACATTTACCCGATCCATACCATAATAATAAGCTACACGCGCGTGTCTCAACTTTTTTTTACCAATTTCTACCTTTTCTCAGAAGGAGATGCTTGAGGGCCAAAAAAACTTTCCAATTTATCCCCATATCTCCGTACTTTTACACCTCTTGAGCTAAGCCCATCTCCGAAAAAATCTGGCGGATGTCTTCTTTTTCTAGGGATGGCTTACGAATATTGCCTGCATGTACATACGTACATATGGACGAGGAAAATTTTTCACGTACTCATTTAACCACTTCTCTCTTTGTAAACAAAATACACTCACTTTTTTTAGCCTACCTATGTCCATGATCCTGACTTTTGAGGACAGAGATTTATTTTCAAGTATTGAAAATCTTCGACAACAACGCTTCATATCATTTATTCAGCTCTTGCACAAAGGGAGATAGGAGTATGACGAAAGATTCAATATTGCTTTCTCCTTTCCCCAACCAGTTACGATGGAAAGAGGAAAGGTACGATTCCGTAAAAATATATATATTACTTTCTCCATTTCTTCCTTTCCTCTTTTTATAGACCGCACTTTACCTTCTCTTACTTTACGTTATTGGTTTTTGGTATTATTGAAAAGCTAGAGATGGTAATGGTTGGCTAAACAAGTACTATGGTTATTGGGGAAAATGCCTCGGAATTAAAGATGGATAAAGTTTTTCCTGTTGTGGTACATTACCGAAATACCTGTTGTGGAAGTCGGAATCGGTGATTTTTGAAAAGCCTTTGTTGCCGTCCTAGTCCTATTCAGGGAAATTATTCCGGTGAATCTAACTCAAATCTTGAGAAGTATTGAAAATAATAATTTATATTTTGAGATTTTCAACGACCGCATTCAAACATATAGAATATCCTGGGTTGCCTGACAACAAGTTGAAGTTTAATTGTTGTACTGGTTGTCCACATCAAGATATAATGATCTTCATGGCTTTCTTTCTTATCTCTTCACATCTGTTGTCAAGCAACCCGTATGACTTTCACTTTATCCTTTTTTAGCAAGAACTCTCCACACACAAAAAATCAGATTGGCAATCTTTCTTTCCCAAAGAGAGTGATCTATTTTCAGAGAATAATTCCATCCAGCCTTTTACCTCTTTCTAATTTTCATCATGTGGCGATGTGATGATCATGCAAGAAAATCCAACTAACATGCTATTCTGCGTAGAAGAGAGAGTCAAAGATGATAATGGATAAAGAATGACTGGCTTCGATAAGTTCTCGTTCCGTTTCTTTGGAATTATCAAGCGAGATTCAAGCTATTAGCTTTCCTAATGACGTGCTTTATGCTTCCACAGAAGCACTTCAACTGTTACAATCTCGCTCCCCATTTATTTCTACCTTGGAGCGAATAACAAGAAAATGGAGAAGCAAAATCTCCGAGTCAGCAAATCTAGAATTTCGGTCCATTCATTCATTTCCAGGCCACAATACGTAGATAAAAAAAGATTCGTAGGTTTCTTTTTTCATATGAAAAGAGATACAAGATAGATAAAGACTGTATGAATGAATCATATATTTTTAAAGACTCCTTTCCAGATACATGGTTTCCTGAGAGAGATGGAAAATGCTGAAATATTATGGGCGTATGCTTAAAGGGATGGAATGATGCATGCTAGGAAGCCCAGCCCATCTAACACACACACATAGCGCCGTTCTAGCAGTTTTTGCACTTTCCCTCTTGGTAATCTGCTAGCTTATCACATCTGATGAAATGAATGAGCTCCACTGTATTGGCATTTCTTTCATTTCCTTTGATTGCCTTTCCCATTTTTGTCACTATTTTCCCTGCTCCTGATTTGTATGTACTATGTGTGTGTGAGCGTAATTACACACAATATTTTCAGCTGAGCTTTGCATGTTTCCTGGGAGTTTTTAAGAAGATAGATAAATACAGGGCAATTCTATTCCGAGCATTTTCTCTCTGAGTGAGAACATCCATTTTGCTTTGGTGAGTCGAGTCAGTGAAAGACGCTTTGTCAAGGTATTTTTATTGCGTGCAGCAATGTGAATTGCGAGAGATTAAATTGGACAATAGTAGTTGTTGGCTTGAAGCTGCTGGCGTGGGATGTCGTAGTGGTAAAATAAGGTATTGTCCCACACACGCATTTAAAACATATGGAAGTATTTAAATAGCGGTGCTTTCCGACAGTTTTTGGCTCCAGGACTGCTCTCATTTTCAAATGTAAAAGCCATAGAAAAGTATATTTGTATTACATGAATCCAGGGATGAAATGGGGAAAACGGGAGGATAAGGATTTAAGAATTGTTTATGGAGTGCGTGGTAAGCACAAGCTGAAATAGCAGAAGAAAATGGGCTGAGCTGAGCGAGTGTGTGGCATGCAGTGTAATCACGGTTAGTTGTGTCCAGCCAAAAGCCTCAGTTTCTGAATCACACAAGAGGAGGAGGATTGATAGCAGCAACAGAAAAGATGGGTTTCCCACCACTGTACATCCCTCAGATCTTAATCCTTTTCCTACTTGGGATGGGATACTAGTTCTATAGTAGTCGTCGTAGGTAGCTCAAGGAGAAAAAGGGTAAAGCACATCTGGGATTTTCAAATGTGCATAATAATGAAAAAATGGAGACGGATCGCCAAGCTTCAATGCAATGTAAAGGCGGCTTTTGGGTGCGGCGAGTAAGTAGGAAATGCTTTGCTCTTCCAGAATCTCGAATTCTGGCTTGGCCTAATCCCTTTTGTAATAATATATGAACGAGGTGGGACTGGAAGGAGGGAAGAATTGGGGAGAAAGATGGATAGATACCTACGGATAGATCGTCGTCGTCGACATTAACAAAATATTCCATCCACAAAATTTCCCCTATTTTCCATCTTATTATCATGGGAATATAAATACGTGTAAATATACGCAGCTCCACGCAGATGATCATCATCCTCTCTGCTGATGCAGTTTAATTTTGGCTGCGAATAGAATGGAATTGGCAATATGTCACAAGATTTTTTTTCCTGGAGTGAGGATTGATGAGTATTTTCGGTAGACAGGAGGATTGAGAATGAGAATGCTGAGGAGGGTTGGGGGGAAAATGAAGGTGAAGCCTTTGCCAAAGCCATCAAATTTTTCAAGAGATTTTTGAACCATTCAGGATTAAAAACGTAAATTCCTTAGAATTTTTATACTTTCGATGATTATGATGCAAGGGGAAAGTATTAAGAGGGGTATACCAGAGGTCTTGATGAATGAATGGCCAAAGAACATGAACCATCACCGAAAAAATTTTCTGTGACAGAATCGGGGAAAGGGTTGAGGTTCTAGCTTGGCATAATCTATTCTATCGTTCTATTCTTTTTTGGTCGATCGGCTTAACCAAAATGAAAAATAGCTAAAGAAAGGATTTTCCAGGGAAAGCGTTCGTTCGCTCGTGTGTTTGTACAGTTGACAAAAAAAGGAAACAATTTTATTCAACAAATTAATTTCCTACAGGAGGAACTCACTCCGTTCCCAAAGCCTTGTTTCACTCTTGTGTAGAATACTTGGCTTGGCTTGTCAACAGGCGTACACTGTACAGCAGTTTGAATATTACTGGAACATGGAAGAGGTCCTGCCAGAATTTTTTTCTGAGGGAAACTGAAATAAATGGTAATTTAGAATCTGCCACTCTCTCCCTGGCTTGGCCTGGCCTAATGCTTTCCTCGTGTAAAAAATATAAACGAAATTTTCACTTTCTCCGTCTTTCTCTTTTCAGGGGGAAATACTTATGTATTGGTGGTATTTTCCAATACAGAAATTAATTTTTCATGCTGTCAGGTGTCCCTTACACTATTTCACTCACTTGCGACCTAACCAATTTCACATTGTTATGGTGTCTATACTGTGGAACCCTCTAGTCACTTTTCATTATATATGGATGTATTGTTATGAGTGCGACGTGATCAACGTGAAGAGGTTCAATTTGACTTTGGCTTTTTTTGTGTCGCCTACTTGCCAAAATCACTTAACTGTACTCCAAAACGAGAGGATTTGCATTTGCAATTGAACAACAGCATATTATTATGGGGAAATCGAAGAAGAAAAAGTTTCTGGAAAGAACACGTTACTGCAAGCTTCTCATACAGGATCTGAGGGGAAAAGAACCACTTTAGGGCGAGTAGACTTATGCATATCCTGAATATCCTTGGCATGTGAATTTTGGAATTCTGTACAAAAAGTGAAAATCGAATCCAATGTGACTTTCAAAGCTCACACAGAATATCTTTTACAATCGATTCTTCAAACAAAAAGTCAAAAAATGTGATCTTGAAACAATGGGAACGTCACAACCGTTTTCCATTTACTTCTGGTAGTAAGCATTACCGCAACCAAAGTTTCCTTCTTGAAGTCTTCTCGGGGAGTATTTGACAATAGCTTTAAGATTCATAGCGAATCTGAATCTGGAATTCAGATTAAAAAATAAATTTATTTCATTTCGCTTGTCTGGGCTAGTCGAAACCATGCATCAAACCGCTTCGTCTTTTTGCATGACATGACTTTGTCATGTCATGTTGACTTGTTGTAATAAAGCTATTTAAAATTACGAAAGCATTTACATAAATCCATTTACTTACCCGATTTTAAGCAAATGGATGTCCAAAATGTCGGCAATGATGATTTAGTGAAATATTCATTTTACTGTAAATGAAATATGATATTGTTATATATTTTCAAATTTGCCTCGCAAAAGCTGACATGTCAGCACTAGCTTTTAGTGAGTAAGAGCACGCAAGCAGCAATTTTAAACAGGATCAGACGTACCTAGATAAGTTACTTTCTTGGTGAAATTCTTTTAAAGAAAGGCTTTAGCGAGGTACGTAGTTGTAACACAATAAGAAGCTGTATCTACTTTCCACCTTTCCCTTTCAAAAAGTCGCTTTCTGTCCTTTATTGGTTAAGAAAGGCATTTCGTTTCATTCTTTGAAGCGCGATGTTGTGATATGACACCTCTCCTGTTCTCACATTACATGAAAAAATCCTTTCCCTTCTTTAAAAAAATATTGCTGTGCATAGGAATAAGACGAAGACGAAGCACATCTCGCAAAAATATATTCAGCGAGCCAAATCCAAAACCACGCCAAATGCCAAATCATATTTAGATTTTTTGTAGGTAATTCCGTTACTAACTCTGGCTTAGCAGCAGCAGTAGTACATTACAATAATGTATGGAGCACAAAAGGTAGATATCCCGTTTCATACCTTCACTTCTTCTCGCATCTTTCCTTTAAAAATCATGCATTTCTTGAGTAGGACGCACACGTCTTCTTGATTTTTGGGTTTTAGGCAGAAAGCAAAAAATGAAAGTGACTTAACACAACATCCTACGAATTTTTCTTTAAAGAAAGAAGCTTTCTTTGAGAAATGTAAATTTTTTACCCACAAAAAAAGCCATAGACACTTTAGCTTTTCACCATTCACTCTCTTCTAAAGTTTCTCATACACTCGCCTTCTTTCACTTTCTCAATATTTGAAAGTCAGAAAAACCAGACCAGACTAGGTAGACTTCTAAGAATGGAAGTGAAAAGAAAGGAATATATTTTTATGGAAATGTAAAAATGTAAGTAGGCAGATATGTACGAACCACTCACTCGCTTACCTTTTCGGGGCATGATTGTATCATCTGTAATAATGCAAGCATTACCACCTTTACTTCTTTAGGTACTTGTGCACGTTACAGAGTTGAGGCAATATATCTATGCAAAGAAAAAAAGTCTTCAAAGAGAGGTTCATTTTTTCCCTACCCGGAATGAGACCAGCAGAGAAGAAAGGAAGTAAACTTTAAAAAAGATTTCGTTCACTCTTTTTTTATCCCACCACACTTTCTTACTTTTTGAAAGGATGGATACACTTTCTTTTTAAAGAAGTTAAGTCAGATACATTTTCTTCAGAGGATTTCTGGGAAAATATGCAAATATGCTTTTTAACATGTAAAAAGAAGCTAATCGCTACATGATATATCCATTTTACCCAAACTAATAGAAAAAATATTACTTGAAAAAAGTCCCAGGTTCTGTGCGTGAATGCCAAATGCACTTTTCACTCCATCCACCTCTAGATTAAAATTCACTTCCAGAAAAAATATATAAAGTACAGTACACGTGTGTGTCAAAAGAAAAAAGCCTTTGCTGCGTTTGTTTGCTTTTTGGGAAATGCATCTATTTAAACATGAGCTTTGATGCATTGCATTTCTGAGTCTAAGGAAGCAAGAGCGCATTTCCTTTCTTCCAAAATGATTTTTTGCGGTGCAGTTTACATTCCCAAAATTACACCAATTTCTCTCGTTACTCAACAATGAAGATGAAGTGAAAGGAAGAAATAATGCCTTCTCCTCTTTTCTTTCCCTTTTCCAAAATGTCATAAATGCAATGCATTGCCACTGGAGAAAAAAGAAGTAAGCAATTTTTTGTGCTCCCTTTTTCTCTGTCCTTATTCTTCAATTTCTTTCATTTATTTCCTCCTTGCATTCAATGCTATATCCTATTTTTCCCGTCAATTGACCTCACGCTTTTCTCTTCCATTCCACTACAAGACGAAGAAAAAATTTCGTTTTCCAAAGATGAGGTTTGCTTTTCTTTTTTTTACTTGATAATGCAATTGCTCACAGCATGGGCATCGCCCTTTTTTCGAATCAGCCACATCACATCACATTGCAGTAAATGGAGCGGTAGCAATGAGAATAAGCTTATATAAGTAGCTGGATTTATATATGGAAGAACATTGAATCTTTTTCTATATTTTATAGGGTTTTATGTAATACAGATGTAATTCATGTTACTTTCTTGTACTTTACATCAAATCGACAGAAAAAAAGAGAATTTAAGGGGGGAAAAGTTTTTCCGTGTTAAGAAAGCGAAAAGAGAGTACACGTTGGAGAATGTGACACAGGAAGTCCCTGAACAAAGGATTTTATTGGCGTTTCTCATGTATGTGTCTGTTACATGCATGGGATTTCGTGTTTGTTCTCAGCCAGGCAAAGCTAGTAAAGTAAAGTAGTAGTCTTGTGCTTGTGAGAAAGGATGCAATCCAATAGTAAAAATGCCGGAACATAAAACTCTTAAAATGTTTCCGCTTTTCCGTACGCTTTACCAACGAGAAATCAGTTGCACTGACGGGAGAAGAAGAAAATAAGAAATTTTGTATTCGTGAAAAAAAGCCTTTGTAAAGTAAATGGAAAAGTGTACAAGCAATGTTTCAAATGAATTCGAGGTGCTTTGCGGGAAGAAAAATACGTCGATAAATACAAGCTTATATATTTGTTTGGACGTTACGTTACATGGCCCTTGCTAATGTATGTACATACATACTTACAATATCGGTCAGCTTTTTTTGTAAAACGTCCAAAAAATGGCTGAGAGCGAATGCATTTTTTACTACCCTGCTAAACACATTCATTACTATTTTGAAGCTGTGAACGAGTCGAAAAAATAGGAAACGAGAGAGGAAACATAAAATTGTAAAAGTATCCTAATGTTTTGTTGTTCGAGATGTATCACAGATATAAAATTCGATATTTTTTCCCAGAAAAAAAATTCCATCGAAGAAAAATTGACATTTTATTGTGCTGATATGCTTTTCTTTCGTAGAAGAGAAAAACTGCCATGCCAGGCCAGACTTGTATTGAGATGGGATGAAGACGGTCACTTGGACAAAATAGTTTCCCTTCTTCGTGCTCGCTGCAACGTATGTATTTTACTAATGCAGGAGGGGCAACGTCAATTTGACAGATTTTTTGGCAAGCTCTGCAAAAATTCCTTTGGATCTTACGTAAGAAAAAGGATCTAGTTTAAGAAATGGGAAAAAATTGGAATTGGAGCAGGGAAAAACTGGTTTGGTCGATTTGTCACC
>JAHZNI010004128.1:0-11314 GCA_027744415.1 Seira ritae | reverse complement strand
AGCAAATAATATGATAAAGAGGGGGAAAGTGTCTAGCACAAGAGACTCTAGAGAGCAACATAATATTATTCCCTTCTCTTGAGAAAATAAATATATTTGATGTGATGTGGTGTTATGGCATGCATGCGGGGGGAAAATGCGATTATTGTTCTTCTCCTCAGCTCACATCATCTCATCATCATCCCTTTTCCGTATGAATAGGTAGGTATTAGGGATGTAAGATGTAAGTACATAAGTATTTGTTTCAGTTGGGAAATGTTAAGGAGGAGATTATCACATTCACTTGAGTGAGGAGTGAGAGTGGAGAGTAGAGAGCACTTTCTCTTTTGTGCTCCAACTCCAGCTACGCTAAAACTTCGTGACAAGAAAAAGTAAGGTTCCAGTTTTACTACTACACATACTATATTTTCCCCCGGTGAAAACGATCTGTTTATCCTAGAATTTTTACAAAAGAGTCTTCCGAGATTATAGATATATATTTTTTTTGGAATGATTGCAAAAAGCTATTTTTACAACCCTCTTCAAATCCAAATCTCAAAATTGATCCAATCCAACAGGGCAATTCTTCACCGTTATCTCTGTCAAGTATGTAATATAAGTATAAGGAATTTTGACAAATATAATATATTTATAGGCATTCGCACAACCATGTTTGTCTAAAAAAAATGGTAGAGCATGGGAATGCAAACATACGATTTTCCCCCTTTCATGAGCCAGCCGAGAAAAAATAACTCCAGAATTTTGAAAAGTCTTTTGCTTTCAAGAGGAAATCAAAAGGTTTGAATTTGATGTCGTGTCATGGCTTTGACGACTCCGATCCCCCATAATAATAATAATAATAATAATAATAATTATAATGATGATAATATGTGTGTAATAAATATAATTTTAAAAACTCTGAAAAGAAATTTGCCATTTTGCAAAAAAAATGCAAAAGAGCTGGTTGTGCTGGCCTAAATAAATTATTCATGTGTTTATCTTGAGTAAGTTAGTAGCTAATGGTGATTGCTGAGGAAACATAAAAAAAATGTTTTTAAAGCAAATGTGCTACCGACTAAAAACTACCAAACCGGACTTTTTGAACTAAAGGTGCTTTCTAAAAGAAATATAATATTATGTTAATATATATGTATGTATGCATAAATATTCTTATTTAAATTAAAGGAAGAAAAATAAACTGTCTAATCTTCGGATCTTTTGGTATGTACCTAACTAAGGAAATGTAATATATATGTACATGTATGAGGAATGCAAGTACTGCTTCCTTTGAAAATAAAATGTATATTGGTACCTATTTGAATTGCTAAAGAAATGTAAATATTACATGAATGAAAAAAAATGGAGAAAGGTAAAATGTTATTATTACTTCTACAGAAAACTGTGAATGATAAAGGATGTAATATGAAACTCTTGCACGTTGATACTCAATGTTAGTGTTATTATAAGTGGAGAAATTTTTATCTTATAATGGACTTAAATAATTTATTTATAGTATGCGAAATTATTCACGGTCTTCTATAATTACCGGATTTGGATGGTCAGAGATGGAGACAGAAAACATTTCATGTTTCATTGTCCTGACATGGAGAGATATAGCGATATAATAATTATAAGCTTTAGATAAATATGAACAAGTAAAATGGTGAAATTAAAATTTGGCCGTGTTTGCTTTTACACTTTAGGCCTTGAAGGATACCGAACACTGGCAGTAGGAAGAATTTTTTTCGATGAAACCTGCTGAATTTCATATTGTCATATTGTCATGTATGTTGTAGAACTCGATGAGCTGTACACAATTTAGGTAATTCATCTTCATTTTTTTCTCAGAGCTCATCGAGTTCATATGAAATGCAGGACATTTCACCGGAACTGGAATTATTTTTTTTTCTTATGGCTAGCGTGAGGTATCCTTTTGCAAAATAAGAAGCTGTCCAAGACCGAAATTAATTCAAGCGTAAAATTTTCTTGCGGCATGCAAGTATGTATGATATGTATTGCAGGTATGTAATTGACATTATTTATTGGCCATAATATAAAAATTTGTTCGGCGAGTTGTCATTGTCAATATATTATGCAAACATCAATACTGACTGTACAATATCTATAATGATGAAATTTGTACATTCCGACTCTAAAAGATGCAAACATTTGATGGCTTCAATGTTTCCATCGATTGATTATAGATTGCTTACACGCCAAGAAAATTGTAAATCCTTTGCAAACCCATATACATATATTATGTAAAGTGAAAGTGCTGAAAAGTTTTACTCCGCCACGGTTAGTGTAAATAAAAGAAAAAAAAATTAGGATACTATATAAAATAAAAATCTATTTGCCATTTTCAGATAAGTAAATACATACTATTATAAACTAAATCCATACATATTTATAACTGATAATTAAAACTGAAATTTTCCCTTTTGCTTAGGTAGCTATGTAAATGTAAACCCAACAATCCAACCATTTATAAAGAAGTACATTGTGAGAAGCCACAACATGAACTTGAAATAGGGAAATAAAAACAAATTGTGAGACTTGAGTAAAAAGAGAATCCATTTTAAATCTGAATTTTTGGCATTTATTGTATGTCTACCTAATATTCTATTCCTGGCGCTTTTGAAAGACCACTCTTGCTTGCTTGCTACGGAGCGGAGCGAGTGGGACAAGACAACGCTGAAAGAGTAATGAAAATTCACCGAATTTCCTATTCCTCTTGCGAAAGTATCCACCCATCCATTCGATCAAAATTTATTTATTTTTTGTCTTCTTTCAAAGGAATTAATCATTCTTTTATCTTTTTCTGTGGGGGGATCTTTGTGCTTCAATCGTGTGAATCATAACGGTGTAAAGTGTTTAATTTAAACTAGGCATCACATCCTCATCATCACATCACCTTGCTCGCTTTGCATGGATATAGATATACGTGCCGCGAGCTCAAATGCTTTGGGGAGAAAAGCTCTTTGGCAAACTTGCTTGCACTATAATATGTACTATGGCACAATTGATGTCTTGTTCGGGAGCATGTGGTGAGAAAAAGAGAGAGAGAGACAGAGAGCGTCCATGGCCATTAACTGATTTTCATACACACAGACATCCTACTGATTGTGCGTCGTCGGTCGCATTCACCAGCTTTTAAAGAGATTAAACGAGTAGAACGAAGTGCTTCAAACCAAAGCACGAATTACAAACACGTAAATACATTATACATAGTCCTTCATAGATATCCATTTTGAATGGGAAAAAAGGAGCCAGGGAATTGTAAAAAATTTTTGTCTATGAAGTTGTAAAAAAAGAAGATGTAAAGAATACATTGTTGGTTGGCTGGAGAGAGAAAGGGCTTTAGATGCTTACACACAATTTTATTTACTTCCTTTCACCTCTCATCTGCATATTATTTGTCAAACGGATTATACGATTCATTATGTCTTCATCCTCACACTACATCACAACTCACACAGACAGAGACCTTCGTCATCCTTGTCATCAGCACCATCAGCAGCATCATCATCATCAGTTGAGTCGAGCGCAGGGCTCTAGCAAACCGACAAAAGCGCCTTTAATTCATTAGAGAGCCAAGCCAGCCAAAACCTACGGAATCCATGAGTAGATGAGAGCGGACAGAACAAAAATAAATAAAAAATAACTTTCTCCAGTTGTAGAGTTTGAGAGAATCAGAATTGATTTTTAACAGGATGGATTGACAGCGGAGCATCATCTTATGAAACTATCAAACCAAAAATGTATGCTTCGTGAGCACACGGTTTGCTTTTCGAAATCAGGAAGCTCCCGAGTCCCGAGTAACTCAATGTCATTTTATTGCATTTACCATTGAATTTACCATAGCAAGAATACGCGGAAAATTCAAATTTTGAATTTTGACGTGCAAGAGTAAACGCACTCGAGTAATCACGTACGGTACAAGCGAACTCGCTAGAATAAGCTATACCAGTTCTTTTAACGACCCCAAACTAAACGTTGGACTTACCGTGGTCGTAACAAAAGAAATCCTGGAAGCGGACAGACAGGCTTTTGTGGCTACATATTAAGGCTCCGGATGGATTCCGATTCTAAAAAATTGGATAATGCATGAGGAATGATTACGAGAAGGACCGTGTTGAACTGTACGAGTTACGTGTGTAATGCATAAAATGAGCACGTTACTCGTTGTACGTGATGGAAATTAAATTAAATTTACAGCTTGACATGAAAAACGGCATTGTTTTAAGTCAATATGCAAATACATGCAATACAAACGAGTGAAAACGACCCTTCAGAATTACATGAATGTTTTGTTGCATATTTTTAATTTATAGTCCTATCTCACGACACATTCATACATGCTTCATACCATACCATTCGAACAAAAAAAGGTTCCGATAGCGATGCGCTTTTTTCCAGACGACTATGCAAATTCCCTTAAAAACATGCAAGATGCGATGATAATTATCCACTTAATTAAATTTTCCAATATTGCAAACTCAGCCAGCGTACTTGCACTATTATCTCTTTCATGACTACATAAAAACGCAATTCACGCCATCGTGGAGAAAACTGATAAAAAAATTTAATCATGCAATGGAATTTCTCAGTTACCTTCTTAACAACAATGAACATTACGGGAAATAAAAAAAGAATTTAAATAAAAATCGACACTTTTTTTATACATTCCCCGTCCTACTAATCACACCAGCACGTTTTCATCCCACATCCACATGAGATTATCAACATTATAATCATGATAATTTCCAGTAAAATGAAGTAAGTATATGTATTTTACAATATAATATAATGTATTTCACACACGCGTTGCACGATCCAATCCAAACCTCCTTAAGCTTGAGCAAAAAGGTGATAAAACTTGGCTCAAGCATAGCAAAAAAAATCTTTTTTGGCACATTGACGGATTGCTAGTTATACTGAATGAATGAATGATTTTCTCTATTTTCCCACTGACTATGAGGAATTTCTTTTCCGGCGAAGGTAGCATTTGACGGGGGATATCTTTTCCTGATGTTCCATGTGGATATACTGTAAACACTTCATATTTCAGATCAGATCTTACCAGTTAGCATTATTCCGGATCAAGTGAAATCACCCTTCAAGAATAATCCATTATCAATCATGGAAGAAAACCTCTCCGTGGAATCTCCCTGGTGAAAGTAGATGAAAGTTTGGGGGAGGGGAGGATATTTAACCTTGAGGTATTTTAAGTATGAACGCTTGGGAATCAGGACAGGATTCTGTCTGAAATCGTAAGCCTTTGGAGGATGGACCATTCATGAAATCTGACGCGAATGCATGATTTTTTTAAAAAACATTTAGAAGATAAGGCAACGTCTGAAAAGTTTCCCGAAATCACAGCTAGATACTCATCACATCAGGGAGACAAAAATTATGAAAAATTGGTGATTTCCTTGTGGACTGAGCAAATAAAAAATCTGTAAACGTGTTTTGTTCAATTTCTCTGTCCTGGAAAAAAATGTTTCGAAAATCTGTCCATTATTCCATTAAGAAATCAGTATATTTACACGCACAGTATTTGGCTGACAAGGCAACCCACGTGAAGTTAGCATTACATCTAGCTCCATCACTGACAATAACTGATGACCGTTTTGATATTTACGTGAGCGATGAAAAATTACCGCTCAGAGTGGGATCCCTCAGGGGATGGAGGACGAGGAAGAGATTCATCATCCGTTTGCTAATGGTTATGGTCAGTGAAATATTTAATAAAAACATATATTGTGTGAAGGGGGCGGACTTTTATATATTAATTTGTTGCCGAACAATTGACGTATGTACTTGCAAGGTTACAAGAACTTAAAATTGGGATGCTTAGAACCAGTTTGAAATAGCGTATTTTCCCAATTTTTTTTTAAATGCATGCTTTTTATATTTATTTGGCCAATTTTACAATACATAAAAATTTTGTTAAGTAAAAGTTCTTTTTGTAGCATGTAGAGTGAGGAAACGTCTTGGAAGTACACAATACTCAATATTGTTCTTTTTAATAATGCGTTGCAAGAATTTTTCATTTTAAAAGGGACAGGATGCTCCGGATCCTTGTCAAGCTTCACGTGTACATCAATTTATCATGTAACGATAACGATTGCCAGAGTGTAAATCTTATAGTAAACATTGAAGTATATTATGTGAAAGAAGACATACCTAGTATAGCCTCAGTTGCTTAGAAGAATCTGAAGGGAGAACATTGATGATGAGTATAGTTGTGTTCATTCATTTAGCATTGTCATAGTCATAGTCGGCATTCTGCTTGGGCTGGACTGGACTTGGGTCGCAGGAGATCAGATAGCGCATCTGTAAGCGCAAGGACCATCCATTTATTTCCAATTCAAAATTACTCAATTAGCTTTTGCGGCGAAAGCTGTGTTCTTACTCACGCCTTCGCACATATTTTCCCACATCATTGGTTGCTTTAGCCTTATAAACACATGCCTAGATATTTTGTGGAAATAAAAGCGTATACAAATCCGCCCCCTAATTACATGCATAATGCCAATGCACCACTAGTCACTGCCAGGAACTATAAACATCTTCTTTGTTGCGTTTGTTTAGGTAAAAAATACATATATGTGGAAGGAAGATTAATGGTCATGTCATCCTAAATTTTGGAAAGTACATCTATAAGTGAAATGTTGAAGAAAGATAAAAATTCGTATTGACGTCCAAAATCGGGTTTCCCTCAGCTTTTTTAAAGAGACACTTCTTGAGAACAAGTGAAGGGAATATTGAGTTTTTGGGGAGATTCCTAATATCTTGAAAGGAAATGCTAAAATCTAAAATCCTTTTTGATTACAGAGAATCCTTTTTAAAAATATTACAAACAAGCCGAACATGCATCCATCTGCAGATGCAAATTTTAATATTCTGCAGATGTTTTTGGGATGTTCAACTGGATCCTCATAAAGTTCATGAAATTGGCTTTTCACTCTCAAGTGCACTTACTGATCTTCCTTCAGAAGGGAAATCAAAGACATTTTTCTTCCATGAAAGAAGATAGCAATTATTTCAGAAGGAAAAGTGGTAAAGTCATTATGAGGCATTCCAATTTTTCCATGAAGGATGTTATGAAAAAATTGAGTTCGAAATAAGCTTTTTCTTCATATTTCATGCTTTACTTGCTATATGCTCATAGCCTGAATATTTATTCTGGCCTAATATTGGCATTAAATCTAAATGAGTTATGATTTATGGAAATACGGAGATGCCGGAAAGGGATCTCGTTTTATTATTATATTCATTCAGAAGAAATGCGTAGGTAATATTCCCTAATAGGCACGAATAGGAACGCCTGCTGGGCAAATAAACAACCACGGAAAGACTTGAAGGGAAAGCGTGGGCTGGGCGCGTAAAATAATAAGCACTAGGAACAACATGAGTTTTTGCAGGATCAACCACTGACACTGACCCATATTTTCCAAAATTCTTTGAAATATTTGTCTAAGGTACCTGAGTGAACTCCCTCTAACAACGGTTTTTGACCAGTTATTCCCATTCCCACGCTGTTGCCTACAACTGGAGAATGAAAGGAAACCGCATACATAATATTAAATATGCATATTGGTATGCAGTCTCCACAGATAAAATAGTGAGGCTTGAAAAGATGAATGATCGAATCTGGAATTCGGAGAAAATCATTATAATACCTAATTGAAATTGCATTTCCGAAAAATAAATTGTACAGCCTCCTGCCCATAATTTCTACAATTTCTACTTCAAAATGATATAAGTGACGAAAAAATTACAACTTCAAGATAGAAATTTGCTCAAATGTCTTGGCTATCTGATTTCCTTCTCAAAATAAAACTTCAGAATGAACACCACCTTTTGCCTGGGTTGACAAAAGGCTGCACGGCAAATTCAATGCAAACAAAGAGTCAAATGTTAAAAGGCCATAAGGAGACTAGATACGTGACTTTTTCATTTACCCCCGATTCCTTTGACGCAGCCCGTTTTTACACTGGTAGTCCAAAAACTAGGTAGCATCATTTTCCTACTCCAGTCAAAAAGTCATGCCAGTATAATTCGCCCTTATAGTGTGAGCTTCCCGGATTTCGAACAGTAAACCGAGTCCAGGGTAAGTAGTGCCATGGCAGTCATGACATGAGGCTTAAACTGCATTGCCACCCCAGTTGAAGGCACATAATGTAGTAACAGTAATTTCTATCAGAGCCCATAGCCATAGCCCGTTGACCATCTTAAGTTTAAAAAAAAATTCAAATGAAGCTGGGCATTTAATTAGTAACAAAATTGTTTGAATCGCGTCTATTTATCAAAAGAATTACATAATTGTTTTGTTCATTTCGATTGAGTCATGATTCATGATTCCATGATATCATCATGAGAGGATGCTGTGATGCCGCATATTGCCCCTATCCTCTTTTTTGTATGCCTTTTAGTACGCTTATAAAGAAGCGTTATCCCATCCGCATCCCATCCCAATTCCCAGTGTCGCTTTTTCTGCTTGCTATTGCTATGCAATGCATAAAGAATGAAAATACATGAAGGATGCATACATGATGCTGATGTAAGCAAAGGTTTTTTTCTCAGCGGAGCCTCCTCCTGAATTTCCTTTTCTGTTTTCGTCTCTGTGTGAGTCGTTGCCTTATTTGGACATATTTGCTTGTGCTGGCTTGTGACGACTCGAGATATAATTCACACTCACCAAGAATAAACCATAACGTCAACAGGTCAACAGTAATTGTTTTGGAAGCACTTGTGCCTTTAACTCCAGTTTAACGGGAACTTATTAATTTCCTCTTGAAGACAATTAATTATTTCGGAAAGAGGGACGAACAAAGTTTTGGTACATTTTGTCGGGAAAATTAAAAGTAAGTGATTTAAGAAATAAAATATTAAACTTCACTTTTATTATGAATTTTATTCAGAGCTGTGATTGGTGATTGAAAATACTGCCGAATGTGAACTGATACGTTAATATCAATTAATAATTTTTGAATTTTTTTGTGTTTTAATTTTCATTTAATTAAAGGTCGGCGAAAATGTCTGCTCGGAAAACAGGACGTCGTGGGGTGACGAAGAAAAGGGCTCAGAGGGCGACCTCCAATGTCTTCGCTATGTTCGACCAAGCCCAAATCCAAGAGTTCAAGGAAGCCTTCAACATGATTGATCAGAATCGAGATGGGTTTGTGGACAAGGATGACCTTCACGACATGTTGGCTTCACTAGGTAAATGACTTAAAATTGGCCAAACTGATGAATTGGAATTGGAAAATGAATTCCGAATGTGAAATAAAGAAACAGAATTTAATTTTCATTGCTTCCATTTATGTCATTTAATTTGTAATTTTCACCTAAATAAACGAGTGTAAATTATGATTGCTTTAGGTTGATGAAATGTTCCGAGAAGCTCCAATCAAGAATGGACTTTTCAACTATATCGAATTCACGAGGATTTTGAAACACGGTGCCAAAGAACAGGATGAGCAGGAGGCTTAACTGAGTCCTCCATTCCTAAAAATTTACTTAAAGCAACCTCCAAAATTGCTTACTATCACGTATCTTCCAAAAACTAACTATTAACAAAAAAACTAGCTCAGTAAAGTTAAAAGTGGACCATATACTATATTTATATGACTAACAAGAAATGAAGAAAAATAATTCTGGCAAATAGAATTACTAGACCTTAGGTATCCTTCTCGAAATTGAGACATAAATGCATATAAAAATATTATATGTAATTTACAAGTTTAACGCAGTATTGATATTGCTTTATGCATGTTTTTAATTAACATTTTTATCTAAACTCGCGCTTCTCTACAAACGCAAAACTGTAGATGTAGTACATTTGCCTATAATATTATGTACTTCTTATGATGATCTAGTTGTTATTTTTTATAACTTAAATACTTAATTTGGATACGAATTTTTTGTACTACTAACTCAAATAACCACAAACAATAAAATGTACTATTTTTACAAAATTGTATACCAGTAAAAAAAATTATGGAGATAATTTAGAACTGAATCTTGACTGCATTGCGTTGATACCCTTGGTGTATTTGATTATTTCTGTATGAAAGAATATGTAGTTTTACATGACATGGGAAGAACATTTTTCGTTGCCGTTCGTCGCTCGAGCAAACGAAGGTCATGTTTGAGTCTGCGCTTGAGCAGTGTCCAGAGCATTAACGATAAGTTCGGCTTGATCCAGTAAATATTTGTATTCCTTAATAAAATTCTCCTCCATTCCTGAAGACAACAACGGAGGTCTTGAGGGGTCCTGTCCTGGCTCTGCATTTACCTTTACCTCATCTGCAATTTTCAAGTCTAGGCGGTGCTTAAGATGAGCGATGGCTTCTTTGTAGGTCTCGAGTTTCTTTTGAATTGAAATAGTAAAATTATGCAATTTATAGAATTACATAATATCTAAATCAAATAATATTTAATTTTATTTGACCTTACCCCTTTGCTCAATCCAATTTCATTCATGAGCGAAAGCCTCTTAGAGGCAAACTTCTTCTCCGCTAATGCTGACCTTTTCACGAGTTTAGTTAATTTCGTCTCCATCTCGTCTTTCCACCAAAGCAAGGAAGACTTGAAATAGCGTAGAGTTCCTTCAGCCTTCTGGAAGTCAAGAAGGAGATGCATTTCTTTGTGATTGAAGTAATCAGAATGAGCTTCTTCAGCCGAAGAAGGAAGCTGGAGTACATCTCTCGACTTGAGGTGGTCTTGGTCAATGCCGAAAGCACTCAAAATGTCTTCATGAATTGAGGTGACGTTCGAGAGGAAGGCAACAGCGACGCGTTTTAATTCCTTGTAGCGCTCATCTTTTTTAACGGAGTCGGCGTTGATTTCATCGAGCTGTTCCCGGACTTGCTGGAGTTCAAATGCCATTTGCTACGTTCAAATGAAAATGAAGCAATAAATTAAATAAATTTTAGTTATAATTAAATGCTAACAAGATGAAAAAGGAAATGCTTCGTACCATCGTTGGCTCTTCTGAAGCTATCTTCCAAACTGAGATTCTTTGGGAGAGATCATCAATCTGCCTTTGGTAAAGACGGTCTTTTTCGAGAACGGTCAGTTGCAGGTTTTCGTTAACTTTCCGGGACTTAATTAGCTCAATTGTTAGTGCTGTGTTCGAATTCAAGCATTTAAATTCATTGAATAGACTTATATTCAATCTTTTTACTTGATTACATAACTAACCTGCCAGAGCAGCCTCGGCTTCCGAGAGCTTATTCTTATAAAGCACCATTAAGCGTTCCTGGATTTCAGAGTGTTCCTTCTTTATTTTGGCCACTTCCTCCTCCTTCTCGATTTGGAATTT
>JAHZNI010004126.1:0-10957 GCA_027744415.1 Seira ritae | reverse complement strand
CAATGCATCTAGCTCAAAATAATAAAAATTTATCTGTAGTGATCAACCTCTGTTACTTACTCCTGTGCTCATATTTTTGCTCTTCCGCAGCGCTCGACTAGATACGTACATACCTGCCCGCTACGAAAAAAACTATTTCAGAGGAGGAATCTCGTTTGGCAGTTCATCATTCACAGTCCGCGGAGAGAATCGCACCTAAATATTGTCAGACTTACCACCGGGAGAAGAAACAAGGACAAGATTGAAAGACAGCAGTTCACGGTGACGCCACCGATTTCTAAAATCGAGGTAAGAGCACTCATTTGAATAATATTTCATAGCGAAATTCATTATCTTCTGAATGGAAATGGTGTCATCATAAAATGTTCCTGCTGTTACAACATTACATTGCATAAGAGTTGAAAGCGGAAAATATTGTCACTTATAAGTTATGGCACATTAAAAAGACATGCGAGGCGATACGATGATACACATGAACGCATGCATCGGCATTTAGCGTTGCCCTTCATATCACACATCACTTGCTCCTAACGTTCTGATGCAAATCATAATTTATGTCAAAATTTTGACCCGTAACAAAACTTGATGCTAATTTTCCTGATAGGAGCATTTTAAAAACTGAAAGAACTGTTTTCGTTGAATCATAAGTTAAAATAAAAAACCGAAAGCCCAATCAGATCAAATAAGGTAAAAACAGAATATTCGGGGCAAAGGAAGACAGGTATACATTATGATTGCTTCCGTGTAGGCGTATTTTGAGGCTTGTGGTTATTAGGGGGATTAAGGCCACGAAAGCAAACTAATAAATGAAAATTAAAGGTGCACTGAATACTTTATATTTTAAGCATTCCAAATGTTACAAGAGGTTCCTCACATCAGAATTTTTGTGCGTGGCCTGATTCGGATTTCACTCATTAATTTAAGAGAAACAACCGGGAAGTTCTTGAATTTACGTCTCAAACACTTATTGACACTTTATTGTGTCTTTTTCGTTTTAATTAAAAAAAGATTTTTAGCTGGTTTTTGATTTCCAAGAATATTGAGAAATCCAGCAAGTTGAAGAATCCAATAACTCCGAAAGTCATTATCTAACATGGAACTGGAACAAAATTTTAAAAGAGCTTGCATAGAAGACATGTTTGCAACAAGTTTTCGTCACATCATTTTTTTTGCTCCAGTGGCGGAAAGGTTTTATGCGGTACCATGCAGAATAGTATTATGCTAACAAGACTTTTTGCTTGAATGTATGTAGTGTGTGATGTGGTCAATTAAGAGAAATCAAGTATAAAGCATCAAAGATATTTTGCTTGCTAATTAATCACACAATCAGATCAAATCTTGGGGAGCCTGAGCATGATGCGCTGGGTAGTCTATGGAAATAAGTACTTTATGCATTAGCTCAGTCAGCGTTTTGTCATAAAAAGTCTAATTGGCAGCGTTTCTTTTTTCTAATGCACCTCTGGTCTGGTCCCTATTACTAATTCTTGACATTTTGTAATCATTTGGCAAGAGCTTTGAAAGATACATAGTCGCAATTAAATTATGCTATCATAATTTAATGTAGGTAAGCAATGTACTTACTACATTTAGACTATAGCAAACCAACGACTGCTGTTACGAGGATGCATGAATTTGTAAATTATTGAATTTCGGACAATTAAAGAAGCTTCATTTAATACTGTATGACAAGGAAGACTTTGTTATGTGTAATGTATTTACGTGAAATTCTCATTTTATATTTCTCAAATGCACAAAGTCTATGTATATCATTTTCACGTGGTTTTAATTTATCATTTTTAATTTAATTTATTTCGTTTACAAATATTTTTACTGAACAAATTTACGAAATGTGTCCATGTAATTAGGTAGCGTGGTTATGAGTTATGACCTATGACACGACACGGAAAATGCTAAACCAGTCACGCCTGCTAAACGGTAGCCGCTTACAGACCTGAGAAGTAATGAAAGCTGATTAGCGCCAATCACAGAACACAGTGGTTTATTGATCGAAGCCGCCATCAAATCTCTTTTCTGTTTAGAATGCAGACCATTTTGTTGGATTTTCCCGGTCATTAGCATGATATGTATTGGATTAAGCTCGTCTAAATAATTTATTGCCAATTGTGAATTTTTTAGCGCGATGAGTTAATACAATAAGGTTTCTTGATTGAAGCCGATGTAAATATATTATTGCGCAGTGAGACTTTTGTAAGCATTATCATCGCCATTAACATTGAGTTTCCAAATAGTACGCTGATAAAACATTTAGTGCTTTTGATTTCTTGAATACATTGGCTTTGTGGAGTACATTTGCTGCAAATAAAAAGCCAAAAGTACTTAAAAGATTTAGTTAGTGAAACGCGAAATCAAAATCTTTGGTTTCATTCATCACGGTTATGAAATGATGATAATTTGGTACAAACAAAGGCTCATGAAATTGATGTCATTTTTGTCATGATGATGAAATACCTACATAAAGTATTTTAAATTGGGCAAAATTTTAATTATTAGCGCAAGAACTATTAGATGTAGACAAGTTTCGTTAAGGTCAAAATTGAACAACAGCATGCTAATTAACACGACGCAGAAATCCGGGATGCATCTAATATTTTACGTAATTACTATCATAATCTTTACGTCTTGTTATTTTCACTCGGTAGAAATAAATTTTATTTATTGCTACACGCATTACTGAAACCATGACTGTCCGAAGTCACCCCAACTTCTCCATCAACCCATGTTCATCATCGTTGGCACTGCATATTTTATTGAGATAGGAATACACATTTAAATTATGATACCAGGATCCCGGCTTTCTTTTTAATAATTCCATGAACTTAAGCTTTTCTGTTGCCTATTGCCTCAAAGCAAACTTGTGGGGCTAATTGTTCAACAGTTCAACATCATTAGTAGTATGTACCTGTACATGTGCAGCACAATCAAATCAGACTAAAACTAAACTAACTTTTTATTTGTTTACACCCTTCAAAATGTTCCGTCACTATCTTCAAGTAGGTAATATCGATGACGATAACAGTAAGGAAGGGCATAGTTATATGCCCGTACACGATCCTTACCAGACATAGTCATCTTTTTTAGCATATAAATATTCCAGGGATCGCTTTCGTCCGTCGTCCTACCTTTATTTCTATTTTGAAGAAAAATCAAATGCGAATAATTCAAATTTAGAAGCCAAATATGACGGTGATGTAGTATTGTCTCTCATTTTATTTAAATAATTCATGCTCTCATCATTTTATTACATTATGAGAAAAGAGCACAATTCATGAAGAAATTAAACCACTAAATTTCAGAGGCCGATGAATAAGCCGCTGTTTATTTTAGTGAAAAAATCATTAGGGCCGCGGCCTTTCAGGCGGGCCTCATGAGGACGGATGAAAAATTGTTCTTTAGCTTTCACTACCAATATCTCTAAATTCTCATCTCACACCAACTTTTCAATGTAAATGTGCTCATTTTGGTTCTGCGATTACTCGAACGAGGCTTGAAAACATCTAGTGAACAATTCATGCTTGAACAATAACAACAATGGGGTAATACGCATGTCATTTATTATCTCATGTTTTATGGCTTAGCAACATTCCCACTACGGCTTCAGCAAAATTGGAAAATAATACCTGTCCTTATCCTACCTGTTTCGTTTAAAGTAATGCGTGTTTTTTTTTGAAAATTTCTCCTGTGTTTTTCTAGTTCGTCATTTTGTCACTTCTCTTTTGATCCTTTTGTTCTGAAGAAATCATTAATTACAAACAAATTTTCCCCTTCCAATTATTTCAGATCATTCACAGCATTACCCAGCCTAACGTCATGAGCAGCTAACTAAACAAATTGAAATGATTTTTAAGTTTTAACCGTGAAAGCTCGAATCCAATTTTGGAAGCCACAGTAGAGCTAGCTAAAAGCTAATTAGCTGAAATGATAATGATGACATATAATACGAGTGGATAAGGGCAAACAATGACTTCTGTAAAGTGATATCTTCTCATTTCTTCGATGTTGCTTGCTAAACCAAACCTAAATTATATTAATAAGCAAGCCATGGCTGTATATCAAAAACTTGGTTTAAACCGGAAGGGGTGAAAGTGCTCAGCTTATTATGTATTTTCTGATGCGAAAGCAAAGAATCATAAGCCAAGTCAAGTCCAAGAAGAATCATCATGTTTTCTTTTTATTATACTTTCTGCAGAAAAACATAGGTAGGTAGAAAAACTAATCTGGTGAAACAATGACAACGAAACGCTATATTCTTCGTGGTCGCATTGAAGAAAGAAGGGTGGTTGGCTGATTATGATACGATACGATGTTGACGTTTATAGTAGGTAGGTACATATGTATGAGATAATGATGTCCGCTTTTCATACTTGTGATGAGCGTGACGGAATTAGGAGCGGTCTCTCGACTTTTCATGTAAAAAGCTGCGCTACTGCATGGAGATGGCCTTATCGAAGGAAAGAAGACAGATTTAGAGTTTTGAAAAGCCAAGTTTTCACTTAATTATGAAGACAGTATTTTTAATCAGTGGTCAACTAAGCCAGCCATGGCCATGGATCGTCTATAAAAGGAGGTGGTGGTGCAGGATGCATTAGGTGCATAATAATATGGATGCATGCATTCCCTTGTCCAGGTGAAACCACAAAATTTTCGGAAGCGGTCATGATGATCACGATGATGTGATGCTTTTCATCGGGACAGAGTTGAAACATAACATGGTGTTGTTATTCTTCTACGGAAGTGTATGTACATTCACAGAAAAAGTAGTAGACTTATGAATGTTTGAATATGTATATTGTAATAATGATTTCCAGCCTCAAATTTAAAGAGCATCACTGACACCGACACCCGCAGAAACCAACCAGATAAGCCAGAGCCCAGTGAGCCTGTTGTTGCTATATATCTTTTTTTGCTTTGCTAGCGATTTATTGCAAAGTGAAAAGGCACTCACCTATTTCAGTTCTTTTTTTCCAAGCTTTACATAAAAGCGGCTTCGGTATTGCAATAAGTTGAATATTGTGTGTGTTCGCTAGATCATCTTCGTTCATTACATGAAATAGAAAAGTAGACATAGGAGGACGTTCGTTCGCTTCTTCTTTGCTGAACTGAACGAAATCATATTAAGCAACAATAGGATGAATCAAGAAAGACATTAAAAGGGTGCAAAAGCAAAAGAGCCAGAAGGAAAATGAAATGAGAGAGAGAAGGAGGTCCGTCCGAAAAGCAGTCACTATATGCATGAGTGATTCATTGAAAATTGTTAAGTTCCAAAACGGATGTCTGTCTGCTAACAAAAAAAGTGATGACTACTACATTTTCTCTGGTTTACCTGCTTCTCCTCAAAGAATCAAGTTTGCGCTGCCTTTCGTTTCGCTGAAAGAAAAGTGAGGAAAAAAAGAAAGCAAAGTTATAGGAGGAGGAGGAAATTCGGGAATTTTTTTGATAAACATTTGAGAACAAGTAGACAGGGCCACCCTGCCACCCATTTAAGCCTACATAGGCCAGACCAGGCAGGCCACAGAAATAGAAGAATCACTCAAACAACATCACAGAAAAGGGAAAAAAATCATCATCGCTTCATTTGTACATGCATTTTTGCCTACATGAGTTGTTCAGTTCTTATGCTGAATGTGTACTTTGTGTACTGTGTACACATGTAAGTAAGTACGCGTGCCATTCAGTAATCATCAATGAAGAAGTCCCTCAACATGGGGAAGACCGGAAAGCAATATTTAAAGAATGGAAGAAACCATGGACAATAGGGCAAATGCATGCATAAAAGTTATCATACGTTAAAAGCCATGTAATAAATGAGCCGAGTGTTGCAGCAACCTTTTTTCGTTTAAACATATATTCAACAGCTCAAGCTACAACTTAGTATTGCAAGGAGCTTCCACGATTTCGTATTGCATGTCAGAGGTGCGCGTGTGAGCGACCACCACCTTCGCAACACCACTCCTACTTCAGCGCTCTCACACGCTTACAAATATTTAATCTGAATAACTTTTTGAAATTCAATTTTTTATCCGATATATAAATCGAGAAATTATCAAGAAATTAGCTGCGTTGTGCTTTCCAAAATCGGGATCATTGTAAGATGGAAATAAAGTTAAATTTTTACTTATCATCAAGATATTTATTAATAAGCATAATTTCTAATATGTATTCAATTTCATGTCATTTTTGAAATGATGACCAATGTAAAAGGGCTTTTTCCGATGCAGTGACAAATCACTCGGATATTAAGGCCGCGCGTCAATTTAAAAAAATATTCCTACGATTAAAAAATACTTAAAAGGCCTGCCTACGTTTCTAAATCGCAATCTTCTTACAGTAATTTTTTTCGGACGCAATATTAATTATAAAGTAAATACATAGTAGCATGTATGGACTTCGCTAATTATGCATTTCCTCATCTCTTCTGCAACTTTGCGGCCGGAGATATTGCACAAGGCAGCCAACTTTCTATGCTGGTTAGTACTGTCAATGTTATTTTTGGGCATAAAAAGAACGATGAGGCGAAAGAGACTTGTTTTACTGAATTCTACCGAAGAAGTCCTCTACGTCCATGCAGCCATCGAATAAAAGGCTCACAGCAGAAAGCCCTACCCGAGCCTATGTTTGAATGAAAATTCATTTTCTTACCTTCAGCCGACACCGACTACATCATCGATGATTTTCTTGCTTCATGAAAGAAATTTGAATCATATGAAAAAAAAATTCTGAAATAAACCTCGTGAAGTCAAGAGGAATGATGATTTACTTTTTGACCACAAACTAAAATAAGTCTAAATTTAATACATAAGTAGAGAAATGTTTTGTATGCCGGACTGTGAAAAATCTGACCTGACGTTTTATGCAAAAAGTAATTGTAGTCACGATACTTATTTCGGGAATTTAACCGTAAAGGAAATAATTGAATTGATGTCAAATTAGACATTTTCCAGTCGATTCTCAAAGTCAGGAAACTTAATATACCTAAGCATGCCTTGCTCCAGTTTCACAATTTGGAAATTTTTAACGGTTGAACGAGTAAACCGAATGCACCCATCATTGACGAACGTAGACTAGATATATATTTGCATGAGA
Source organism: Seira ritae (assembly GCA_027744415.1). Taxonomy (NCBI): domain Eukaryota; kingdom Metazoa; phylum Arthropoda; class Collembola; order Entomobryomorpha; family Entomobryidae; genus Seira; species Seira ritae. The sequence continues at coordinate 3,856 of JAHZNI010004126.1, read as the reverse complement.
AATGGATTGCAAAAAAATTAAAAATTCGATTTCGTTCAGAAGTTATCGTCCTATATGATAGCAGGAAAAGATTTGTATCCACTCTCAGCAGCTCTGACTGACTTAGTGTGATACTATAAAATGATATACTCTAACAAGTAAAATATTTCGGCAAGTAACTAGTAAAGAGTTTCGGCCAAGTAAAATATTCCGCGACATGAAAATGCTAGCCAATTTTAATGTTTCTATTTCTATTAAATTTAGATTTCTCTAATCATCTTAATGTACACGCTAGCCCCGTGATTGATTAAACCCTATATGAAAAATTTTTGCGCGAAGAGATACATAATGGCAGGATGTAATAGGAATGATGGGGCATTGTGACACTACTATTGAAACTGCTGCTGTAGTCCTAACTTTAGTAGGGAATGTCTGCGGGGGGTAATTCAGTAGATATGGAAGGAGTATATATCAAGCCATATAAGAAGAGGTTTGATATAAAATGTATTTCTTCTCTAGCAATAATTTGGTGAATCTGAACTGAAGGAATGTGTGTGCAGATCCCCCAAGGTACGATGGGATTCATCTATATCATAGGAAGACGAGAGCTAGGTTCAGCGGAGGATTTCTACATGTAATGCGAAATTGACATGGGCTTGTATAGGAAGCTTTGCGAAAGAGATCTACATGCAGGATTGTGTCTGGTTCCCTCTCGTGTGTAGATCCATTCATTCATTCATATCTATAGCTTGCATGAGCGAAGAAGGCGAATAAAAAAACAGTAAATTGTGAAAAATATTTTCCCAACTCCAAATGCAAAAACCCAAAATGCTACCAGGCGTACTCCAGTGAAATTACACGGGTACAGTATAGGAAAGGAAACAAGGCAAAGGCAAGCAAAGCTAAAGCAAAGCAGAGGCAGAGAGCAGGGGAGACGAGAGGAGCAGCAGCAGCGAAGACCTAGTCTTGAGAGAGAATCATTTTCATGGTGTTGTAATGGGCAAACAGAAACCACAGCCTACCTATCTCGAAAAAATAAAGCACTGGCACTGGCAAGACGAGATAGAGAAGTACTAAGGCCGAAACTATAATAGATTGAATTGAGCCTGAGCCAGTATAGATATCCTCTCCGCAATACTTGTGCAAACTATTTACAAGTTGAAAGTAGTAAGTATGTAGTAGTAAAAAAAAGAGTGAGATCTGTATAGTTGAAATGCCTATTACTAATACACACTATTGTGTACTCAAGCAACTTTTTAAAGTAAAAACTAAGTGTGTATGTGTACATCATTCTTGTCTTCATTATTGCTATGTAGCACTATTTCAACTATTGAATTGAGCTCAGAGGCAGGACAGGCTCACAGGAGACAAGATAAGAAAGAGGAGTAGAGTGAGACATGAAAAGAGAGATCATAAGTTGGGCTAACATTGCCATTATTATTGTTATTGTTATTATTCCTCCAATAATAATGAAGCCAGTGATGAAGAGTGACTTAATTTCGAGAAAAAATCTACTCTAAAATATTCCCCCCGCAGTTTTTTCCTCCGCAAAGGATGCCCTTGGTAGGGAAGCCACAAGATCAGATCAAGTGCAAAGTTGTGTCAGTGGTGGCAAGAATCAATGCATTGGGTCGCTCCGTCGTCGTCGTCCAAGTCGAGATCACGGAGGAAGCGGCGATAAGCAGAGAGCCTCAGTAGTAGTTACCATCTTAGGCGTAGTGAGAGGAGAAAGGCAACGCACACACACACTCACACGAACTAAAAAGTGAGGAGAGGCTATCCCCCTTTCCTTCCCTAACCATGATCCAATCCAAGCATGATTCTTCTTGAGTAAAATAGAGTGGGGCTAGCTGCTGGGTGGCTGCGTGTGACCTCTGTGAGAAGTGCACATGGGACCCCTCGAATATTAGAGCTGTGCTCTAGTAGTCTCCTCCGACAGTGGAGTAATGTTTTTCTGGTTGAAAAAGTGAGATTTCTTTCCTCCCTCACCTAATGTTTGTGTTAAGTCTGACACACTCACTGCCGTCTTCATCATCTCCTTCAAAACCACCCCTTCTCTTAGCCTCTTGATGACACGTAAATGCCTATACGGTCGATGAGGCGAGGATTCTGTCATCCGCACAACAATTATTCAGTCTAGAAGTATGTATGATTACAAGATTATCATCATCTCTCTTCCGCACAAAAATATATAAAAAAATATACGGCCATAAATAACAGAAATCTTTCACTTTCACCTTCCCCCGTGAAGGCTATGCAAAACTGTACAACGTTTTTCGTTCGAGACGCCAGTTTCGTCTTGTTTCCTGTACCTGTAGCCATTTAGTTTTTTGGTGGCGAGAGAAAACTATTGTATAGTTGAACCCGAACGCACAACGCAGTGTTCTTAGATAATATGTTTAAGTAGATAAGGTTATCAAGTCTCTCGTCGCTACTGCAACTACTGCTGCTGTCCGAACAGGAGAGGAGCGTGCGGAGCGCGGTGATAGATTATTATTACTTACTTACCTCTTTAATCCAGTAGCTTGAGTTGTGACCAACTATTTTTGAGTAATGGTTTAACGACGACGACGAGGAACAGGAACACTCTTTTCTCTCCTCTCGACTTTTCCGCTTTCGATTACTTCCGTTTTTATTTTGAGAAAAATATCACGACAGGAAAAGCACATTATGTAAAATGGTTGAGATCCGTGTGTCATAGCAAAAGGCTCTCTTCAGTCTCATCATCTCTCAACTTCTTCCCACCCGTAAAAGTGTCGTACTTCCGCCTTCAACGAACCACAATCTTGAACGCTACGCGACGCTTTTGCCGAGGTTTGGAGTTTAAAGGAGATTCTTTTTTATTGAGACTACCACTCAACACTGTGTTTAGGTTCCCAGAGGTTAATGACGTAAAGTAGAAGGTAGTGGTCGTCCTCTCTTTAACCTCCCCATCTCCAGCAATCCTGCTCCAACAAATGATCATGGCGTGTTGCTTATCTGAGGAGGCCAAGGAGCAGAAACGGATTAATCAAGAGATTGAAAGACAACTGCGAAGAGATAAACGAGATGCCCGAAGAGAACTTAAACTCTTGTTATTAGGTGAATTCAATTATATATTTTACATTAGTTTTTAGTTTCCTTGCCAAGCCATTGTTAGGTTAGACATGATGAAAAATTGTGATTTAACGTCCAATTTGTTTATTTGAAACATTCTCAAATTTTTATTCCCTCCATGATCATTTTTCTTTACAACTACTCAAAAAACTAACACACTTTCTCTCTTTCTTTCTCCATTTTCACTTACAGGAAAAGGCAGAACAAGTGAAAGCAGTAGATTACGAGACGGTAACCACTTTTGAACCACATTATGTCGAAGCCATCAAAGCCTTATGGGCCGATGCTGGCATTCAGGAATGTTACGATAGAAGAAGGGAATACCAGCTAACCGACTCCGCCAGATAGTAAGCGCCCATCCATTCAACAATTGCTTGCTGCTTCAATTTTCCCCTTCAGTGGATACGCACCCGCCGTTGCAGTCGTCCACCCGTCTAAAATTGACTATTCTGTTTATTTTTTTAGCTACCTGACTGATCTAGACCGGATCGGTGCACCTGATTTTTTACCCACGGAGCAAGACATCCTTCGAGCTCGTGTACCCACCACCGGCATAATTGAATATCCCTTTGATCTCGACTCGATCATATTTCGGTAAGTGCCTTGTCCTTTGGTTGATTTTAACATCGACATGAATAAAAAACACGAGCTTTTTTTCTTCTCACAGGATGGTAGATGTAGGTGGACAAAGATCCGAACGACGGAAGTGGATACACTGCTTCGAAAATGTTACTTCCATAATCTTCCTCGTTGCTTTAAGTGAATATGATCAAATTTTATT
>JAHZNI010004125.1:0-11223 GCA_027744415.1 Seira ritae | reverse complement strand
GTTTTTTCGTGAATGTTTTCAATCAAGCCGCATTTGCCCGTGAGTTTTTTTATTGAAGACAAAGTGAATAGGGCATGGGTTCATTTACTTCCTGACGAGAATATTTCTGACGGGAAGACGTCGTGGGACGGTGTTGGCACACAAGACCGGTCGTGCGTGCACCCGAAACATTCTTGTGGACAGCGAAAGACAGGAAGTGTGATGCGGATAATTTTTATTGGAGTCGAAGTGACCAAGTGACCAAAGCGAAGAATAAGTGAGCGCTCATGTTCGAGGGTTTAGTATTCCCCAAAATTCCTGCTTAATATTCCTGGAAAAGCCTTAGCTTTGATTCGACCAGGACCAATTTTTGGGGCAAAGTGAGAACTGTATTTGAGACAAAATTGTTCAAGATACCAAGATATTGTAATAAAGAATGTTGGTACTGCCATGTGTACGGTCATGTACAGCCAGCCACAACAGATAAAAGATTTCCACTGTGTTGCTGACTGTCTTTTTAATTGCATTTTGACTTGCTAATTTTCCCCATTGTAAGAAGCAGAGATAACCTATTCCCCCCACTATCATCATCTTTACTCTCATCATCACCATCATCTGATTATACATTGTAAATGGAGGAATGCCTCCATCTCTATCTCTTATAAGCAGGTATTTTATGGAGTAGTTATAAGACTATAGTGTATGGAATAAACTCTTCAGTACTGACTTAACCGTGACCAAGTGTGCTTCTCTTGTTCTCTTTTATTCTCATTTCCTCACTAATGACGGGTAGATTTACCGGCATCCCTTCCTAATTCCTATTTCAGCCCGAGCCCGTGCTAATCCATTTCAATTCGCCCTCTGGGGTGCCGGGATAAATTTGGTCCCCCCGAAATTATAGTTTTCATTTTGTCTATATTTCGTATTGACTGTGCAGTTTTGTTCATTTGATTTTTCTCTTACGTGTGTGCGTGCATCTAACATTGCTTTTCCTTCCAAATTTAAACCACCATTCCGACCGCATCTCTTATTGGTACATTAATGCTGCTTCTAAAGGTACCACTCCTCACAAATTTTTAAATTTTTATCATTTTACTTTCAATAATACATGAACACGATGAACGACACCAACATGTATAATAGCTTGTACTCGCATTCGAATAGTTCAATTTTGGTGTTGGAATAAAACGGGTGTTTACCTAACTTGTGTTGCAGTTGTTGTGGCTCTTTATTCCCATTTCATAATGTAGTGACAGTGATAACGTAATCGTCGCAGGACGCCCCAGATTCACTGACCACTGTTTTGCTGACTGTCTTTTTAATTGGATTTGGACTTGTGTTATTTTTACTCCTGTTGCTCACCTGAGGACATTGCTTGATTGATAGCTCATAAAACAATAAAGATTGTGGATTGCTAATTTTCCCCATGAACAAAAAACTATTTATCGTTGCTTGACCTGTACGAAAAACTACGAAAAATTATTTCAAAATCCGCTAAAAATTACCACATTTTTAACTATCATATCAACAATTTCAGATTGCACAAAAATCCGAAATCTTAGTTAGTTTTTCCAAGACTCTTGTGTACAAATTGCCCCCTAAACATTTATGTAGTATATTTACATACGTTCCTGAACGGTTGTGTCGTATTGCCCAAATTCGTTTTTGCGAGTGCAGATCGTTCCAGATTTTTTGGTACAAGCATCTAAGATTTCCCCAAAATCGAACTAGATCTCATTCTCATCGTTGTGCTTTATAGTAATCTTAGTGTCAATCATATTCATCCTGTATGATTTACTACACAGTTGGGAAAAAGTATTTCATAAACTTAAGTCTCACTTTCTCCCTTCCTTTGCCTCCAGCGACGATATACACGCAGACACGAATAAGGGTAGATATTTGCATCCTTTGCGAAGAACAGCTGGGAGATTTTACTTTCACATTACAAAAATTATTAGTGTAGCATGGTGTGGTGCTTCCAAGTTACGTTCCAACATTTCAATACAAGAATACAGAACAGCGCTCTATGTTCACGTCTTCCATTAGCCCAATACAATATCATTGTGATGTAGATATCTAGCCAGGAAACAACTTTCTCCCTATCATAATCCCCACCCTATCTCACCAATGTGTTGAGATGTGGTCCTAACCCCATAACGCTGTAAAAGAAGCTCACTAGTGCTCTCTGACTTCTTAATTTTTCTGACTATTGAGCCAACAACATCTCATCATAGAGACTTCTAATTTTTCCTTAGACTATTCAGTCTGCTGTAGTTTAAAAACATTTTTAGTTTTGGAGAACGACTCTGACTTAAGACAAATGTACTCTGGCTTTAACCAATCCTTAAGTCTTATTTCAATCAATTCTTAAAGGTTTAGTAAAATTAGTTCGGCAATTCTTTTGTTTGTTCCGTGCTTAATAACCAAGCAAGAAATTATTCCTCTCATCTCTCAGTGCTTACAACACTCAGTTACAAAGCGTTTTTATAGGAAAGTACATGATAAACATCATGAATGTGAACCAATTACAGATTAGAAGATCAACTTGGTCGCGACATTAATATCGTGACAAAAGCAAATTTTCTCTTGTTTTCGCCGAGAAATTGAACCTTTTAACCTTTAAACCCAATGTTAGTAGTAGAGATATATTAGATATTTAACTAAGGGTAATAAGTAAATAAACACGAAAGTCCATTTAAAAGCAGTAGTAATTAGGCACATAGGTTTTCATGTAGATAGATGATTTTAATAAAAATGTGCTAACAATGCAAAATACCAAAATATCATGAGATGGGATGATGAGAGTGGGCTTGGCATATTAAACATTGCAATAGTGATAGGCAAAGAACAGTTTCATCATCCCATCATCACCATGTTCCTCAAGCTATTTTGTTTGTTTGTTGTTGTGTACAGTGTAAGTGCATGTTCAGAGTACAGAACATGCGCTTTGTAAGTAAACAATCTTTGTTCGTATGTGTTTACATACAGACAAGGTGGTAGCATGCCAACACCTACAATGATTGCAGATTACCTGGGAACAGACAAAACAGTAAAGCAATGTGAGCGGTTTGAGGCGATTCGAAGACGTAAGTACAGTTACATTATTTTTGAGTTTCAATACCGTAATGCACTGTTTATTTTCAAGTTTCAATACCGTAATGCACTGTTTATTTTCAAGTTTCCATACCGTAACGCACTGTTTATTTTCAAAGGTGGGCACGCGTACAAAAATAAGCTCAATCCTGCAAGAACCATCCACTATCGCTGCAGGTAATATATATGAAATGACAACAAGAATGTATTAACGTAAATGTGTGAACTATGTACGATGAAAAATTAAATGTCAATGATTTGTTCTTTTAGTGAAAACTACTATAACCCAATCAACCCCAAAGCCGAAAGTAACAACCACTTCTGCTACTACGAAGGCCACGCCCTTTAGGCGTGAATGGATGATTCCACAAAGGGTTACTCCAGCACCGATAAGTACTAGCACTACGGGTAAAATAAATAATAGGACAATAATAATGTATTAATGTATTAATGTGTGAACTATGTACGATGAAAAATTAAATGTCAATGATTTATTATTTAAGCAAAAACTACTACGACCCAATCAACACCAAAGGCGAAAGTAACAACAACAACACCTCCAGCTACTACGATGGTGACGCAATACCGACGCAAATGGATGATCCCACAAAGGGTTACCCCAGCACCGATAAGTACTAGCACTGAAGGTAAAATAAATAATATGACAATAATAATGTATTAATGTAAATGTGTGAACTATGTACGATGAAAAATTAAATGTCGATGATTTTATTATTTTTGCATGATTTATTATCTTCAGGAACCTTTATTATTACGTATTCATCCATTATGTTTATAATTGGCTCAATAAATACTTGTTTTTTCATTTAATGTACTTTTGTTGATTGTAGTACCTAATTATTAATGCATTTAAATACACTTCCGTGTGTTTTTTCCTTAGTATTAGTGAGTTATCTGATATACTTCTACTACTAATGTTCTCTTTGTGATTTCATTGAGAGAGAACTATGACAATATGAATCGCACGCTGTAAGTCATGATATATCCTACCTTGTATCATATAATTGACTCGCTTTCCAGCTGCAAACCATCATTTCCAAAGACATTTACTTCTGATGCCATGAAAGATTTATTATATCGCATCATACCTATGTTAGCGACTTTCACCGAAATATATTTCGCAAAAACCAATCTAATAAGTAACCCTCTTACTGGCTAAAAGCAGCCCGCAATTTCAAGCTTGACGACTCAATTTCTTCTGCGTTTTTACGTATTTGCGATTTGAAACACTTTTGAATTGAATTTGGAATTCGTAGCGGAGTTTTGGTTCATCTTTTCTACTTGGATTTGACTATGTTTTAGTTGTCTCCACGCGCATTTGAAACATTTCAAACAGGTGCCCTCTTAGGGAGTATTAACCTTGCCTATTATTAGATTGGCAAATTCAGGACATATGCTGGAAATCCAAACAAGACTTTGTGTCTGAACTATTCCGAGTCAACCGAGTTTTTAGGGACAATTGACCAATATTTGGAGTATGCTCTGATAGCGTGCATCGCTATGTTCATTAAAACAGTGATTTTCAAAATTTATTTTGAAGAGTTTCAATCGCAGACCGCAGACCGAACCACACAATTGCAAATGGTTAATGGAATTTTTGTGGACAATATACGAAAAGACCCTATTTTATACAGTCCGATGTATCCTCTGCGATATTAAATGAACATCCTCCAAGACAATGGAAAGGAATTTCATTATTGCAAAAATAAAAGATTGCCATTATGCATTCTGGTTTGCACACTGAACTAGACTTAACGTTTTCATATTCACTTGCTCCAGGAGCTTTCTAGGCAAACTTTAGTTCACTTTATTTCAGCAAAATCCGGAAAATGAACTGGACTAAAAAATTTTAACCTGATGCTCCAATCAATTTTTTCGATCCGGTTTTTCCTCGGGGGAATTCTTTTTCATACAATATCTGCTGATAATACTAAGGTAGAGGTATCAAAAACATCAACTGATCATGTTAAATCCGTGCCTACATTATAAAAATGTTTTGCAATCTCGCAAGCCTTAATTATTCATGATCAGGGAAAATTACGCGTGGATACTTTGCTCGGTTTCGGTTACCAGTGACTTTTTAAGAGAGTAGCTTCAAAGTAAAAGACTAGCTCAACTAGGAGAGCAGGTCCGGCTAACCCAACAATTAAATGGTTAACGTTCGATTTATGTTCGAGTTTCTTAAACTAGGTTAACTAAAATTATATAATAGATTAGAAAAATTCGAGCTAAGCGGAAACCGGAACCGTTATCCGTTTTACATATTACACATAGCTGCATGATTGATGATCGGCGATCCGCGAGGGTGAGATTCCACAGACCCCTAGCAAGCGATTAGGTAGTCGTTTAAGCTTGGTCAGCGTTCGCACGTTATGTCTGTGGTTTTCCATGAATCATTACATGGTAATCTTTATTCAATGTCTTCAGTGGAAGTCATGCATTAGAAAAGGCTAAGGCCATCCAAATCGTTAACAAGAAACTCCAAAATTCCAGAATTGTGAACGAACGAAGTGGCATGGTCGAGTTAAAGCAGTAAAAAGTTTGCAAAATTAGAATACAAATAACTTAACAATAATTTAAATAATTATAGTAGATTTTGATTATAGTAATTATAGTTTTTGAAACACATTTATATATGCAAATATTATACAAAATGTTTCTTTTATTACAACGATCGTAAGGAAGACTGAGTTCGTGTTCATCCACGTAGGATTCAATTTCTTTGGCTGTTGGGGATCAACATTTGGTGCCTCACTTGGGGATCATGCTCGTGAATGTGAAGAAGCATCAAATCAGTTACTTGGACTAGAGGATGCTCAAACATGAAACGGTGAATGAGCGGAGTCAGGATACTAGAACCAAGAACTTCAATTGCACCAAGGGTCCGGTTCTTTAAACTTATTTCGTAAGTGTTGCTAGTTTTGGTTTTTCGTGTTTTTTAATTCAGTACTCAACAAGAGGCTTGGGATAAATAGCAAAATTTCATAATAATCATAACATGATGTATTTGTCCTTTGTCGCCTTGTCCGTGCTTTTTAAGCAGCAGTGTTCCAGAAAACCTGTGAACATAACTGAAATCTCTTAGACATCCTATTTATAATGCTAAAACTTGCAGTTTTACACGTAAATTACATTACATACGTCGTTGACATTTTCCTTCAGTACCTTGTCTAGAAAACGTTCAAAATGGAGATATCCTTCGTCCCAATCCACTTTTTTTAGTATATATAAGGGAAACATTTTTATTGGAAGGAGCAATGTAATAAACTGACAATTGTGACCGTTGTTGAGTCAAAACAGTCTGATTCTTGGGGAGTTCTGCCAGAATCTCTTTGCTTGTTTTTGAGAGCCAAAAAACTGTAGAGGCCATTCGTATAAATTATACGCCGTTTTAATTGAGTATTTTTAGTCATGCATTTTCTCAAACGTCCAATTATTTATCAAAGATTTCTTGGTCCATGCCAACAAACAATCGTTCCTAGGGCGCAGCTATAACGTAGGTGATCCTCATGTAATGCTTATTCGGTCCAGTAAAAATACAATAAAAGATTGTACATGTGAAATAGACTTAGTCTTATACAAGACTATTATATTGTATGTACGCACACAGTAAAGCAGTGGGAAAAACTAGACTAGACAAGACCACTAGTGTGGCTGTAGTTAATATAGATAGTAGTAATGCATGATAGCAATGTTAGTATAGGCCATGAATAGGTATAGTATATGAATGCCAGTATTTCTACCTGTCTACTTTTATCTTTGTTCTCTTTAAAAACGACTCTGCAACTATACCATCGGCACCTGTTTGATTCCAGCTCTCGAATTGGCAATTGTTGCGAAAACACGATAAGACAAGAGAAACTGCTTCCGCTGCTTCATCCCATCACATCATCCTGCACATCACATCATCATCACCTCACATCATCCAAACTACGTGAACTTGTTTTATGGTTATAGAAAGTAATTATAACTCTCACATAGGTACATAAAAAGGAGAGAGCTATATGCAATTTTGTTAAATAAAAATAGATGTAAGAACTAGAATTAGAATTCAGTAGATAAAATCACTTTCACTTTCACTTTATTGAATTTATTGGTTTGTATTATTTTGTATTGAATTATTTTGTATTGAATTCTTATAAAAGCACATAGTGTGAAAACTAATAAATCAGTAGAATGTTTACACTTGACTCAAACGCAACACAATGAATGCTCTGTTTGCAAACTTGTAATTCCGTTGTGCTTGTTTTATTTGACAGTGCCGAGTCAGTTTGACAGATCCCATTACCAAATTAGACAAAATTTGTATTCCAGGAAATTCACATGATATATTTAACGCACACCATCGCCATATCTTTTGTGGTCATCTTGGCTTTTTCAAAAGCTGTAAAAAATCAAGAGCAAATTCTACATTCGATGTTTAAAGAAACATTTGAGAAGGTATATTAATAAGTGTATCGAGTGTGCACGAGCTTAATTTTCAACCAAAAGTAAGTCGAATGATGCCAGGTCTAATCTATTCGTTGTTTCTAAAGTTTGCTCTCGACGCTTGTGGTCCTTGGCCGTTGACATCTCGGCAAATCAATATTTTATATTAGCAATAGACACTTATTCTCATTATGTTATTAGTAAAGCACTAGTTAGTTAGTCTCATTATGTTGTTGAGAACAGTTCACCATCCTATCATCTCGTGGCGTATTTAACACATTGTATTATCCATCCATAGTCTTTTCAAACCTTCACGATAAGTGTGCTTTTAAGTGCAAATCCAAGTTGCATACATTTGCGACTTTGAAATGATATATGTATATGGTTGAAGCGAAGATACAAGGAAAATATTTGCATCTCTAATAACTTGACTCTTGACCTATTCAACGCCGGTTACACGTATGGATATATCTATGCTTGTATATCCCTTATATATTTTATATAACATTTTTGTGTGAAGTACTACACAATGTCTTAGATCATTAGGATTTTCAGAATCATTGTTACATCCTGAGGAATTAAAAAGCGAAGAATTAAATTTACATTCTTTTTTGCTGGTCTACGAAAGGGGTTTACATTTGTAAGACATTTCAGGGAAAATGTCTAGCATTTTTTGTTATTGTAATCTCATAACAACGCGTTTCTTGAAATCTTGGTTCAGAAACATCAAAATGCCTAATCTTCATGTAATATTGACCATATATTCAATATATATATTCAAATTCTACTATCCGCAAAATATTTATTTATACATATGTACGTCGTTATTTAAAGTCTTTATTTGCAAGATGCAAATTGGAGCAGTTATTTGTGGAGTCAACATACTAGTTAACTCGGAATGCCTTTATCCTGTTGAATCCATAGTCCATGTATACCTATTTTATAAAACCGGCGGCATGGTTTTTCCCTAGAGGTCGTGGTGTGCTCGAGAAGTTAGTGGGGTTATATCGGTTTAATTTCGATTTAAATATGTATTTTACCCTGTTTCTTCTACGTTCTTCTTCTATTGGCATAATTAGCTCATGCAATAAAATCTTATGATCTGTTTAATTCGTTTTGGAAACTCATTTGGTTCATATTGTTATAAAGAATTTTTGTCACGACATTGAGCTAATTTGCGAATGCAGATTAGTTTAACGTCGTTTTCTACAAAGTTTGTGGTGACTCTTGACCACCATCTTCAATTGAACTGAGCTGAATTCATTCGATAAAATGTATAAAACACAAACAACGGGAAAAATGCAAAAAATTAAAGGGTATAAAAAGGAGATAAGAATGCAATGGAGGATCATGGAGGAATATAGGGCTTGTAGGGAATGAAGAAGAGCAGAGAGAATCATTAGCATCGTTAGTGAGTAGAGTTCTTGTAAAATAATAAATCGAGTTTAATTAGAGTCTAGACAATTAATTAGAGTCTAATTAGAGTCTAGTCTAGAGTTTAATTAGAGTCAAGACATTCTGACCATAGATAGGGTAAACCTCTCTTTTACTGAGGACTCATGGACATTTTGTCCAAGAGTCCTTATCTCGGGTTTTTTCACGACTCACGCAGAGAGTTAAAAGTAAATGTATTATAGATAAGGCTTTTTAGATATAGATAATATCACGGAGGCTTTTTGAGCATGCGAAAAACAAACTTTTCAATGTCGAAATCATTTCATGCAACTTAAAAAGGCATTTTATGCCAGTTGTGCATCCTGCATAACAATATTTTTATTTTACCGCATGCCAAAGTCGTATTGAAACTAAAGCAAAGCAAAATATGCTTCTTTCGTATTCGGCTGTAGAAAGTTCAACAACTGTCAAAAAAATTAAGGTTTTGGATTCAGGTAGTCGTTTTCGTTTTGGTTTCTTGATATCAAAAAAAGGAAGACGGCACCCCAGACGAAACCCCACACAGCAAAAGCGCAGCTTAACGTGTAAGTAGTAAGCAAAAATCTATCCTTTTAAAAAATCTAGTAGTAAATATAAAGCGCACGAGAACTTTCATGGCTTCTACGTTCAATTTTTTTGCAGCCGCTGCCTGCTACAGGAACGCAACAAAGGCACTTGTTTGACACGAACAACCACATGATAGTACAGAATTACCATGCCATTCGTATCTTCTTAGATCGTAGTTAATTAGTTAAAATTAGAGTATTCAATCTGCATTAAATTTGCTTGTGCTTCATATTGTCTCAAGTATATATACTTACCAAAACATCTTTTTTTCAGAAAATAGCTTCCCAGTCCCACCCATAGCATATTTGTTACCTCATATCGTTCTATTTCGCAACAAGGTAACAACAAGGTAATTTCGTATGGTAACATGGGCAAATGCTGCATTGCAGTACGCGAATGAGAATTCTTACTACTTTGTACAGTTAATAGCCAAGTCTTCCATTTTACGCATACTGCACTGGCATTCGGCGATTTAATTAATCCGAATCAGATTGTGGTATTTGGGGAAATACAATCGCAAAGGCAATTTCGCCGTTCGCATTACCATCCTCATTAACCGTCACTTCAGTTACCATTTTAAGTTACTATTTAGTAATTTAAACCTCATGCAAAGTCCAAACAGAAAAGCCATCAACTTGACTCATCATGACAGACTCATTAACATTAAGCACTTTGTCTAAGACAAGGAATACATTATGAATTAAACTACTTTGCTGTACATATAAAGGATTTGTTGCTAACATACAATTCAGTACTACTATATTGGATAATAATAATGATCGGATAATTGTACGACCGGATACCAGTTTATTATGCATAATAAATTGCAATTGCATTTCTTTCCATTTTCGTACTTAAACCTGTACTTGCCTAACCGTTTTGCCTAGTAGACACGTCCACTTTTATTGCATTATGCAAATAAAATGTAATTTACCTGCGTCTACGCAATTTATTTGCATCATATCCAAATCCTGCCAGTTCTTCTAGACGTAGCAAAAGCTTTCGATACAACATCATACTGCAGCGGCTAATATTATGAAGAACTTTTGTCCATTTGGTTGTGGGTCCAACTAAAATGCCCGCAGTACATTAACGGAACATCTCCGAACGTCCTATGGAAAACGATATACATGTGCGCCAATATCCAATTCAGTCTTTTCTTAAAGATTTCAACTGATAAGGTAAACGTTTAAAAACCCTACAGTTTTATCATTGTTTTAAGAAACAGGTGTATACACGTAATACTTCACAGGATTATAATTGAATATCTTCCAAATATTTCTGGATTGCAGTTATTTTTAAAACTTCGCTGAACAACAAAATGCAAAATGACGTGCAAAACATGGTGCCTATTGTATGAGAAGAGGCTTAAAAATTTGAATTTGTCGAGCTTGTGTCCACCGAGTAAGTACGTAATGTCACGATTTGACTTTTTTCTTCTCTGTCCATCCTTCCCTGCGTAAGTATTTTAAGGAGCAGAGCATCTTTAATCTTGTGTTGTACGTGGAAAAGAAAAACGCAATGTTATTGAGCAATAAGGAAATTAAATTAGCAGAACTGTATGTGCAAAATGCGACTAGGAAATAGTATACGCTCGCGCTTATTGCATGAGGAGAGGATAATAATAATATAGAGATCTTTAGGTACTACGATTGTATATAAACTGTCCGCTTCTCTGTGAGAAGTCAAACAGGAGCACAG
>JAHZNI010004124.1:0-17605 GCA_027744415.1 Seira ritae | reverse complement strand
AGAGCACGGGGGCTTGGGAATGGAGAAGCCTCTGGAGCTGCAACAGCTACAGCAATGACTGCAGCGACGAGGAGGAGGACAGCAAACTGCAACGAGAAATTAAAATCAAAAATTGGAAAATTGCAATTTTGTTTTTAAAAATACGTAAATAAATGTAGAAATATTTTTCCTTACAAGGCGAGACATGGTGAGTGTTGGATGCGAGTGGAAAACCACGAAAGGAGGTTAAGATTTCTTTGGTGTTTTGGAGCAAGAAAGAGCAACTGATGACGAACTGGACATTTTCGAGTTCTTTTATACTGAGCCAACCACAGTCCGGCGGCAGGAATACGTTTTTTCTTTACGCGTGTATTCGTTCATGCTCATGCGTGCTTTACATTTCATAAACATATACATGTGTGCTTTGAAGTTGTCTTGTGAGTTTTATAGCTGTCCATTTCATAACGAATAGTCACGCTGATTTGATTCCTCTGGACAAATCTGGAGAAACAAGTGAAGTAGTACAACTTTTAATTTTTTTCGGAAAGGGATAAATTATCTGTATTGCAACAAAAATATTATGCATTCGTAGGCACTCTAAGTAAGCGTTGTATTGCAACGAAAAGGAAACCATGCTAAGAAGACATAATTAGGCTAGAAGTTCAAAGTCAAGCTGGATGCAAAATATGACGAGTGAGAAAGTACAGCGAGGTGCTCTTTTTTGCTGGCCTGTCCTTGAGTTTTGCTTGACTTTTAGCATCTCAAGCTGAGTTTTCTGTGAATCGATAAATGTCATTTTTACATTTTACTGCCCGAACAAATTGAAAATATTAAAAACGTCGGGTACTTCTTAACAAAATGCATCAATATAAAAATAAACAAGATTTTTTATGTTCGTTCTAGATACATTGAATAATTTCCAACATCCTTCAAAGAAGCGATATTTCAAAGAATTTCATCAGTTTTGAATAGCTTCATTTTAAAAACTACCTCCGAAAACGCTCCTTCTCCAAAAATAATCGCCAACATGTCTCGCTTGGTAAGTAGTTAATTAATTTTACAGAAAATCCTTTCGTTACATTTTCGAAATCGATAACCATCATTCTTAAATGAAACTGCAGTTCGCTGTTCTCCTCCTCGTCGCCATGGTCGCTGTTGCTTATGCAGCTGCCGGTCCTTCTCCATTCCCAAGTGCCGGACCTTCTCCAGTCCCATACCCAAGGGCCAACCCACAATACTTCCTCTACTACGGTTAAAGGACTCCCCAGTCGAACTCCCCAACGAACTCCCCAGTTGACCCAGTCATCCCTTACCCTTTTTTCGATAATAAATTTTTAGAAATGCAGTATCATTTAATAAAATTTCTGACATTGAAAAATATCCGAAAAATAAAGTCTTTTTGAATTTTTAATCGGAAAGCTCAAATGGAATTTTTATCGGACTTTTTTGGTACTCGTAAAACCGATAATGAAATATAATGCATTACATTGTGTGCCCCGTGCAAAGCTTAAAAGGGAAGTGAAATATAATTTTATTTTAATAGCCAATACATTGGGCATTTTAAAAGGCTCATTGGGAGAAAAATATTTCAGCCACTAAAACGTAGCTTCTATGCAGGATTTCCAGACTTCATTCTTGCATTTTCCATTAGAAAAGGAACATTTATAATTTTATGCATTATATTGTAGCTGAGGGGAACTTTTACCAGCGAACAGGAACAGGATTACCAGGATAACAAAAATGTGGCAATAAAATGCAGATAAAGTAGCTTCCTCCTAAACTTGTAGGGAAATTAAAGGGCGTTTTGGGACCATCCTTCACTAATCTTTAGTTTTGATGAGCTTTTGAGACTTGATGCACTCAAGTTTAATAGAAGAAAATATATGAGATCATGTCATTTATTTTTTTTACCTTTAAGGAGACGTATCAGAGAAATAAGCACGAATTAGGTATGCTCAAATGATCTGACAATATTTGCCATATACATTATGGTGTGCATAAATTACTATTTGCAAAACATTGAAACTTAATCAAAGGTAGATTTGATTTGTTTAAACTCAGGCCCAACTGTGGGAAGCAAGCTAAATATGAGTCAGTTTGAGTCAGGGTCAAGTGTATGATCATCCGGAAATTAATGATAACTTGAACTTGAATTTGGTTCAGTAATTTTCCTTTTATTGAAGGCATTGAGGCCAACAAAAAATCGGTGCCATGAGCACGGCCAAGTTTCAGAGAACTCGGTGACAGAATAAAACCCCATTCTTCTTGAATAAGTATTCTGGCACCACTTCTCTTGTAACCTAAAAATAAATACATTTTTAAAAATTTTGTACTAGAAATAGGCATGAACTCCACCCTTCTTTGTCGCCTTCTGGAATTTAGAAATTTACTTTTTCCCATAATCCCTGCTCCTCGAGCTGCATCATGTACGGTTCCAAACGACCCTTGTATTCACCCACGATAGAGAGGAACTCCTCTCGCATGACGTTGAACACAGTACCACCTCAAACGAAGGAAAAATAGCTCAAGATACTTTTAGTGGCTAAATATCACATTATAGATGCATATTTTCATACTTGGCTTAACTACACGAATCATTTCCTCAAGGGCCTCCACCGGAATGTGGCCGTCGCCCATGCCACCGCAGACCACCAGGCAGTCATAACTGTCTATTATGAGAAGATGATAAAATTGAACTTAATTTAGCTATTCAGCAATATTTGGCCATTCTGACATAATTTACCTGCCACGATTTCATCAATGGGTCCTAACCCAATCGGCTTTACGATCGTCTTGCCGTACAAATTCAATTTGAGCAGATGATCCACCATGCCTTGAGATGGTTCCAAAGCATCAATATTTCTGACATGGTGACATGAAATTATTTTGAACTATTTCCATTTTCCATTTTAAGTATCTTAAAACTAATGGTTACTTGAACCCTAGCTTGCGTAGCTCCACCGCAACCATGCCGGTCCCTGCGGCCACATCCAAAATCTTTAGGCCTTCTCGCTCCCCCTCTGGATAGAAATCTGCCAATACCTTGGCGTGCAGTAAACACGGGAAACTTTTGTGAAAAAGATATACCGTATTTTAATATAGTCATTTTAAATATTTTGTTAAATATATTACAATGATTCGTGGGCCATTGTATCGGCTGGAAAGGTCCTAGATTTTTACGTAAACCTGATTTTGAGTAATGATTTTTATTGGAAGGACTGATGTCTAACTAATTATTTTTTTACCGAATTGTAGGTGTCCGCCCATTTATCGTAGGCGACTACCATCTCATCATGACTTATTCCAGGCTTAAGAATGTTTGAGTACTTCACATCAAAATCCGACTCCGCCGTCTTCACCGTGGGGACATTTTCATCCTTTACGGGTTCCGCCTCTGCTTTCAAATCCGCAAGAGAAAAAGTTTTACTAATTATTTATTTAGGTCTTTACAAGCATACGTTGGAGGATAATAGATCAAAACAAGATGTAGGTACATTGCATATCACCCGCTGGAACAATGGAGTCATGAAATCAATGATATTATAAGGAGGAATATAATTTGGCCAACATGACCTTCTGTCATCATCAATATTACGCAATAAAACCTCAAGGTTTGCCATTTGCAATAAAATATAATTGCCTACCGTATTCATTGATTTAAAGACAATTACCAATTTTAGCACTTCTGGTGCTGCACAAAAGAAAAGGTTTGACGAGATGCTAACTATATAGATATCACATACCAATTTGATTAGGTAATAGATTTCCAACTGAGTGAATATAATTCGATAAAAGTCTCCGAAAGAAAGAACAGAATATATGAAATTGATAATTATGAAATTACCAGGCCTGCTTTCGCTCGATATTTTTAAAATTTTGAATTTTTAAATTTAATGGCCGGGCCGGGCTTGAATTACATACATGACTCAGATTATTGCAATATGAAATTCATGTTCTACGCTCGTATTTAAATACCTTCGATTTAAAAAATTGATTTGTAAATTCTACAATCTCATTATCCAACATCCAACAAGTGTACTGCATCTATATTTTTTACGTTAATGACTCAATTTAAAATACAATGATACGTTGTAAAGCTGATGAGAGTTTGCGTGTTGGGACGAACTTATTACTTTCCTGAAGCTGTCCGTAAAGAATTTTTGCTTGAATGAAATAGTAAATAAAGTACATGTACTAAAGAAGGATTATCATAAAGAAGTCGGTTTGATTTTGATTTTCCAACATACCAAAGGAACCGTACAAAAACAAATGTAAAGTGTCGCATGCGGGAGTAACCCAACCGGTGTCAATGAGTCCGATTTGTTAGCAATGCGTGCCAAACTAAATTGCTATTCATTAGAAGAGTCCAAAGATATGGAAAAGGTGGGTATATGCGGGAATATACGAACGAAGTTATTCCTACATTAACGTCGTTCGTATATACCCGTATAAATATGGGATTTAAAATGGTATATTTGAAAGGAAGAGAAGTCCTTTACATCATGTGTAAATGCTAGAGTGGTATAAAGATGGAATAAATTCTTGACCTTTAAATCGATTTTACAGGGCAGATCTGGAATCTGAGTGAGTGAGTGAGTCAATAATAAAATTTATAAATGAACCCAACGTCGTGATTGTGATGTCGAGAGGGGAACTTAATGTTTTTAACAAAGACACTGTCAATGATAAAATTTATGAAAATTGTCAAAACGTAAAGACAAAATTGCTTATGATTATGAAAATCTAAACCATGCAGTAAATAAAATTTTCAAATAAAAAACTTTGCGTTGAAAATAAATTTTTAATTCATAATTGCCAAATCATTGAAAGAACGTAAAAATAGGATTGATAAGGGTCGATTGATGGGAAGAATTTGCCGGTTAGTTTTCACATGGTTTAATTAACTTAACCATAGTAGTAGTAGAATTGGGGTTGTGGGTTAGCAGCAGCAATTGGAAGAGCACGGGGGCTTGGGAATGGAGAAGCCTCTGGAGCTGCAACAGCTACAGCAATGACTGCAGCGACGAGGAGGAGGACAGCAAACTGCAACGAGAAATGAAAATAAAAAGTTTGAAATTACAATTTCTTTTGCAAAATATTTTATAAATGATTTTAGAAATATTTTTCCTTACAAGGCGAGACATGGTGAGTCTTTGGTGCGAGTGGAAAACCACGAAAGGAGGTTAAGATTTCTTTGGTACTATGGAGCAAGTGGAGCAACTGATGATGAACTGGACATTTTCAATTCCTTTTATACAAAACAAGAATCAACTGAAGTCCGGCAGTAGTACGCTTTCTAAAAGTTTTTTCTTCCATGCAAACCTTTTAAGTTATTTGTGCAGCCTATTCTTGTCAGGCTTTTTTAACGAATGGTCACGTTTTTTCTGGACAAATCTGGAAAAGTGACTGCAGTAAAGTTCTGAATTCAAACTTCGACATGCGGCGCAAGGCATAAATTACATACTTCAAGTTTTTATTGGCAAGAAAAAGGAACCCTGCCAAGCTATAATTGGGTTACGAGTTCGACGAAAAAATTAATCTAAAGTGTGATGAGCGGAAAGTGCAAGGTCCTTTTTTTGCTTGACTGTCCTTGAATTTTGTCTTCGAATTTTCTGAGAATCGATAAATGCCATCTTCATTTTTGGAAATTGAAAATGTTATAAACTTCGGGTACTTTTCAAAAAAGGCATAAATATAAATGCATATAACTGAATCATGATTCATTTGTTGTAGAAATAGAGAAAAATTGTTTTTGAAAACATTTTTACTTCGCTTGAAATTCTATATAAATAGAAACGAAATCCCAAAGCATTTTATCAGTTTCGAGTTTATCATCATCACAAAATCAACCTTTGAAAACTTCCTCTAAAAATCATCGCCAACATGTCTCGCTTGGTAAGCTCGTAAAAATATTAAAAAATGCTGTTGAACTTCATAATTCTGAAAAATATAACTTTTCTCTACAATTGAAACTATAGTTCGCTGTTCTCCTTCTCGTCGCCATGGTCGCTGTTGCTTATGCAGCTGCTGGTCCTTCTCCATTCCCAAGTGCCGGACCTTCTCCAGTCCCCTACCCAAGGGCCAACCCACAATACTTCCTCTACTACGGTTGAGCACTTAAACATGACCACGCATCGCCAATCACCCGGAATCATCCCTTACCCGATTTTCGCTCATAAAAATTGTAAAATGAGGTGCTATTTGATGTGTACATTCTACCATTAGATAATGCCGCAAAAATAAAGTCCTTTGAATTCAACATTCAACGCAATTTAAATTCAAATGGTTGGGTTACACTTTTTTACTACGCATTAAGAAATTCTTTAAAAAGGACAAATGAAATCGTACTCATCTATGAGCAAATGTATCACCCATGCATTGCAAACCAACACAATATAATTAATAATTGAATCACAAGTTTCTTCAGCCATTCATTCATAAAGGCGTCGTCCACGAATTATGTAACGCTAAAAATCGTATTTGAGACTCATCTGCCCCCTTGTCATTCACTTTATCATTGCCATGCCTAATAGCCAAATGAATTGCATAATATGAAAATGCAGATGTTGCGAAACAAGTGTTATTGATTTAAATTTTTATAGGCAAGGACTTTATATAGATAACGTAGGTTAGGTTTAAGCCATATTGTACTTTCAATTTTCCAGTATCTACGTCTGGGTTTCATAGAATATCAGAACGTATTTCTATTCCTCTCCTCCGTATTTTGTAAAGAGTGGAATATTTAAAAGAGAACACAATTGCCAAACGCTAGATTTTCTAATACCACTATAAGTGCGAGGGGAACGGAATGCGTTGCAGATGACATGAAGGACGGGCTACGGAAATCAATATTAGGTATGCAATTGAAAGGCTTGGATTTTACCATTATCACTGATAATTTATCAGCAATAAAGTTTCGAAGTTCCTCGCTTGGTTATTGATTCTAGATTTTCACATGCCGAAATTGTACTTGTACTTGCACACCCTTTCAATGCATTGAAATTAGTGTCATGAAAAATGTCATGAAAATTGAATGCCATGAAAAAGAGGCATTTTCTGAATTCCAAGAAAAATTTGCATTTAAAAGTTTATGCATTCAGTTTTATTTGCAAATGGTATTCTTTAGAGCGGTTTTAGTTTGTGCAGTAATGCCAATAAATAGGCAAAGCTGGCATAACTTAATTAACGATCAAATGATGAAATCTCTCAATGGTTGGAAAAAAGATGATTCATCAAATCGAGACTAAACTTGATTGAAAGAATGACTGAAGTACAAAAAACAGCATAAATTTCGTTTGAATTGAATGGAAAATGAATGCAACAGTAACATTATGAAATTGTTTTAAGGATTGAGTTTGAAGTTTTATTCTAGAAATTTCAACAGAAAATTATTTCGAATGGTTTGGCAGAGTTGATGAAACGTAATTTTAGTTTTGAATTCCATGGTCAGATTCACCGAAATGTCCTATAACGCTTAACCATAGTAGAAGAAGTATTGGGGCTTGGCCACTGGACTTGGGACTGGGAATGGGGATGCCCTTGGGAATGGAGAAGCCTCAGGAAGTGCCATCGCAGTGGCAACAACCATGGCGACGAGGAGGAGGACAGCAAACTGAAAATTAAATACATTTAAGTTAAATTTCTTCTCTCTGAAGATACGATAGCAATTTTTCGAATTAACATTTGGAAACTTGAATACAAAATTGATTTGAACTTACCAAGCGAGACATGATTGATTTAGTTTTTGGTGTGGAAAACCACGAGAACTGTTGGCAAAATTGTGTGAGTGTTGGTTTATGGAAGGAATGTGTACTGATGCCAAGTTGACGTTGTTCCTTGCTTTTTATATCAAACTGAAGTAAGCAAAACATTTACTTAACTTTTTTTCAGGAAGATCCTGGAAGATGCTCTAGGTAATGAGATTTTTTGAAAACAACTTCGAATGTCAATTCTCAGCATGAAACGAAAAATTTATTGATTTTCTTCCGAAAGATTTTTGGAATTGAATTTGAAGACCTTGAAGATCTTTTTTATTTTTCCTGTTGCAAGTTTTAAATCAATTTTTGATCTGTCAAATGCATGAAAAAGTCATAAAAACAAAGGATATGATATACACTATACGCATGCCTGACAACAAAGTACCTAGAAAGAAATTCGTCTTTTACGGAGACACGCAGACTGGTCAGAGAAGGAGCTCAAGGTTGCCAACTAATCCAAATTATATTCTAGCTTGTAGCGGCGATCTGAAGTTGCTAAACAAAAAATGAAGCTATAATATGCATTATGGAGCTTTCCAGTGGCTCATACTTGTATCCAGTTTTGTTGATTGAACAAATCACTACAAAAACTTTAATGTTCACGAGCAAAAATAGTTTGCTTTATTATGCAACGTGACATTTATTTCAAAAGTCAACCAGGTACGTTTTTTGAAAATTAATTCTCTACAACTGAAATATTGTACATGCTTACTCCTCTGTTTAAACACTTTAAACTGCAGGAAAACTTAAAATTTGTATTCAGATACGTTCGGCAGGTTTAGTATAAATAGAGGGCTCATACTCCTGATTTTTCATCAGTTTTACAACAGCCTTTCAAACACATTTATTAAACTTTCGAACTCCTGTGGATAAACCACTCCAGCCCCAAACCAAAATGTCTCGCTTGGTAAGCTCGTAAGGTCATCCATTCCATACATTTTCAAAAAAAAATTCAATAATTGTTTTTGAATTGAAAACGATCAATTTTTTCAGTTCGCTGTCCTCCTCCTCGTCGCCATGGTGATTGCAGCTGCTGTTGCTGTCCCTGAGGCATCCCCCTTCCCAAGGGCTTCCCCACTCCCTGTACCAAACCCTGCTGCCAACCCACAATTTTATTACATCTACGGTTAAACAATCTCTCTTTCGAATCCGATTTATCCTTTTGGCCATGACTCTGAAACGATTTAAATAAACGTTATTTTTTTGCATTAACGAACTCATGAGAATTCTGAATCTAATTCATTGCATGTTTATATCTTTTAAAACACAAGAACGAC
This sequence comes from Seira ritae, assembly GCA_027744415.1. Taxonomy (NCBI): domain Eukaryota; kingdom Metazoa; phylum Arthropoda; class Collembola; order Entomobryomorpha; family Entomobryidae; genus Seira; species Seira ritae. Next base: position 8,592 of record JAHZNI010004124.1, on the reverse strand, counting down.
TGCACTTTTATACTGTCTGAAGTTACACAGGTCATGAAATCTCTTTTCATTTCGCGTATGCTCATTCATATTCACGTCAACTTCATAACCGCATAAACTAAGTATGTAGAAGTTACATTTTATATTAGCGTACGTAGTCAAATAAAGCATTTTAAATAAAATCTTGGAGTTCACATTTAATCATGATGCTGGCTGTAAGCGAGGAAGGGTAATAATGCTAGTTCCGTTTACTGACCCGAAATATTTTAATTTTATTGCTTATTTACTTAAGTGGACACCTCATAAAGTCAAGCTTTCAAGATTTAAGAATGGATTATGTGTATGAGAACAAGTTTGGCGACTGATGTTGTTGCTCTTATATTTTTCTTCAGTAATAAACAAAATAATAAAGAACAAGCTCAGTGTTTTTCGGTCACACCTTTTACCTATTACATGCATCTATAGTCATTGTACTATGATTTCCGGTGGCAAACAACTCAAAAGAGATAACTTGCTACGCAGTATCCAGCAATTTGATGCCAGTTTTGCTTGATAACTCAAGCTTTCTCAGCCAAATGGGAAACTGTCATTGACTTCAAACACTTTACATTATACATTCAAGGATTGCATGAAAACAAATGCTAGTCTAATTCGTAAAAGGAAAGCACCTACCTCAGGTAAAACTTTAAAATATTTACTGAAAAGTATGATAGATGATCGGTGCGTTGCGATCTAATTACAAATTGTAAACTAATTGCATTTACTCATCAGTTACTAAAGTCAAAATGCCTTCAGCTTCACTCCTGCGATTAATTTTACTCCTGGTTGTATTCCAGCTGACAGCAGAAGCTTACGTGTACACGTCATTCCAGCCACAACTGATAAGATGCAAATCATCTAGTCAGATTACCTACCCAACAAGTCTTTATTCAATTCAGAGCATCGTAAAGCAAGCCCTGTATTCCAACGACACTGTGAAGCCTATTGGCTCCCTGCATTCTGGTACAGATATTATCTGCACCGGTGGCACTCCAATTGGAATGATAAAAATATCTCATTTCAGCTACGACAGCAAAAGTCAAGTTGTGACAGTGGGAGCTGGAATCAGGCTTCTTGATTTACTTGAGAAGCTTCATGACATTGAAAGGACGTTGGAGGCGATTCCGGCTTATGGAGATATTACGATAGGCGGTGCTTTGGGAACTGGCTCCCATGGATCAGGTCTAGACCATCCTGTCACCATTTCAGATCTTGTAGTGGCTTTAGGTTTTGTGGATGGTTTGGGCAATGTGAGAAATGCTACCGATCCAAGAACTTTAAGCGCATTTAAAACAAATTTAGGATTACTCGGAATAGTGTATGAAGTGACCTTGAAAACTGTGCCTCAATTTAAGTTGAAAATTGAACACAAGCTTGTTGAAGATTCAGTTCTTGAAAAGCGTGAAGAAATTTTAAAACTGTTGGAGTCAACGCATCGATTTCAGATTTGGTGGTTGCCAACTGCGAAGAGAGTCGTGTTATCTACCGGACAGAAGGTAGATATGGAATATGATTTGGGGGATTGCAGAACCCATTTCATAACCGATGCTTCTCGGGAAATATCTCGAGGCGGAGCAACCCTCGTGGAACAGATTCAAAGGGGTCGTAATCGCTTGAAAATGTTTATTTTGCAAAAATTTACAATGTTGTCTCTGGTGGCTCCGATAATCGGACGCAGTCCAATCTTTGAAGCCAGTCAGTCCATTGGCGGATGCATACCAATAGCTACAGGGTACAGCCATAGAATGCAAACTAATGCATGCAAAGTTTGCTCCTGGGATCACGGAAATGAGTCCTTGCCAACCCAAGAGTTTGCAGTGGCAATGCCTCTGGAGGAATTTGAAGGAGTAGTGAAGACCATCAAGAGCATTATTATGGAGCATCCGATAGATTTTCCCCTGAATGGAATTTTCATCAGATTTCTTTTCAAATCCGATGGAATGTTGAGCATCAACGGAGATCGAGACGCATCTGTGGTTTTCGAATGGGCTGTCATACCTAGACAAAATCGATTCGAAAAAGCATATCTGGGTATGCCCGCATCTCAATCCATGATGCAAGCACTGGTAAATTTTGCTATTTATTATTTTGCAGCCCTCCATTTGGGTTAATATTTGCTCTTTTTATAATTATTTTAGATCTTCAAACACAATGGAAGACCCCATTGGTCTAAGAATGGTTTACATTATTTCAACCCGGAAATAATCTCAAGTCGATATCGTTATTATAACTCCTTTGTTAACTACATGAAGACATTCGACCCATATGGAGTTTTTCACAACAGCTTTGGTCTTCGTCTTTTGGGCCTATCTTCGGAAACACCTTTTGATACTGAAGCAAAGTATTGCGCCCTTGTAGATAACTGCATTTGTTCCAAAGATGATGATTGCTCAAGTCAAACACGAGAAAGTATTGGTATTAAGGGGAATGGTAGGCCGTATACGTGTGGGGAATTGCAAGGCTATAGAGTGTGTCGTGACAGTGACAGGGATAAATTCAGAAGGAACGTTTGGGAGTTTCAGTCTAGTTTTAGACGTTTTGGTTTGCATGAAAATTAAATTGAATTCCCGAATACATATTTATGCTTAATCTGCTATAATTGGTGAGAACAAAGTTCATGATTAGAACATTACACTATAATTACGATCTAAAGAAACCAACAGTTTAAAGGCTTAAGCTTGGGGCAAGACCGACAGGATGGGCATGAATTTTTCATGGTTTGAACATGGTCTGAACATGGTTTGATTCGGATGTCGGATCATCTAAGACTCCATGGATATTTCTGAAAAATAAATCTGTTAAAACTCTTTCGCCTGATGAATAATTTATTTCTTCAAGTTTTCACTTGAGTGAAAATCACGCACTCGCCGGTCATACTGCCCTAACCTAACCTTCCTTCATGAAGTCGACATGCAACCAGCATTATAGCAAGAATACTAATGTTTTCGCACTACACTGCCACATCACCTCAAACCCCAACAAGTGAATTAACATCGATGGAGAGACGCACAAACTTTGCTGACCGTAAACACTTAAGCTTTCGAGAACTCCAGCGACAGCAACAACCTTCCCGGAAAGAAATCTGGCCACTTCGATCCACAAAATCTGATGGTAGTAACCTCGCCTCCAAAGTAAGATCTTCCCGAAAACAGAAACGTCGCAGCCGCCTTCACGAACGGAAGCGAAACAACTCCTGCAGTGATGATGACATTGGGCGTGCTGAACGTAGAAGTGGAGATGGATTCGATTCCGAGATGATGGTCAAGTTCATTGGCCAGTATCCTCTGCTTCCGGAGCATAAAGAGCGAGAGTCTAGCGATGTCGATGGGGAAGATATGGACGACTCGGAAAAATTCCTTTCTAGTGTTCAAAAGCTTCGGAGAGAATCGCAGAAGTTCGAGTATCTTGTGAAGCAGTTGGAGCAAGCAAAGAATGATTTGAAGAGGGACATTGGATACGTTTTGTACATGATGGTTTTTATGTTCTTCGCAAAGTTCTTGGTTGACTACTGGTTTGGAGGAGGGAAGGGGTTCATGATCTTGAGTGAAGCGACTAAGACCAAGGTTGTGGGTATAGAACATTAAAGTAACAAATATTATGGGACTATTGGTTTTTAAATAATTCATTCTTTGCAATTTTTGAAAGGAATCTTTATAATCAAATTAATTATGATGATATTTCGAGATTGTTTAAGTAATTTATTTGGAAGCGATAAATCCTGTTAAGCCTGATTTTCTAGGTTGTCGCATATCTGAAGAAGAGTCAAGCTTGGGAGTTCATCAGGCATTCTCCTTTGGGAAAGTTGGTCAGAGTATGGTTCAAGCTGCTGGTTGCTCCTGTGCTCGTTAATTATTGGGAAACAGGGATTGAGACGGCAAACTAAAATCACTCGAATCCCTTCAAAATTTGACTGAATCAGGGATACATATGACTGTCAATATAATTTAATCATGTAATTTGTTAACATGTTTTAGACAATTTATTTCAAAATTGAATAAACTCATAAATAATTTCATGAATACTGAATACATATATGAATATGGATATGTGAGCACGAGCACCTAAATCCGTACTGCCTTTCAGCCTCGTATTTTTACATTCACCAACTTTGCGTAAACGGGATTTGCAATAATTATTATTCGCTGTTGTGAATCTTTGAGCAACGTCATCTATGCAACAAAGAGAATCAGCGTCGTTTTTTTAAATGCATCTTTTTAAAACATTTTAAGCTCATCAACCGAATTATCGGAACAATAATAAGATAATCCATTCCTTGCCTTGTCCTTGCGGTCAAAGTCAAGAAGAACTCGACGATAAAATTACATGACTTGATTGAAGTACACTTTATTAGAAATGGAGGGAGTATTTGTCATCCCGCTGTTTCTATCTGCTGCGTTCCCTGTAGGAGCGATGGTTGGAGGGCCAGTAGTTGATCCAGACCCGAATCCCAACTATGACTTTGAAGCCAACGACAGATTAGAGTTCTCTGAGTTCTGCAAGGCCCAAGAGATCAGTCGAACCACTCCCGAGAATGTTCATAAAGGTAAGTGTACTTAGTCAGTACTTTACTTCTTTCAATGATTGATTAAACTTCATTCTGAGTTCAATAATATTTATGTTCTTAGAGGAATGCAAGAAAATCGCGCCTATAGATTTCCATGAACATGACCTCCATATATTATTCATGGTCTTCCTGGTCCTCCTATATGGTGCTATCGTCCGGAGCATTTTGAAGTACTTCCATGTGAGTGTGCCCTACACAGTGGTGCTGATGGGGTCTGGGATGATTGTTGGAGTGGCTGCAAAATACTATTGCTTCGAAATGTACACCTACACGGCCATAGCGAGGATCAATGCAAAAGTCATTCTATTCACATTCCTCCCTGTCCTCCTTTTTGAGAGCTCATTCAGCATATCTGGACATGTATTCCTCAAAGCTGCCGGTCAAGTTCTCATCCTTGCAGCTCCTGGAATGCTCTTCTGCACATTCTTCACAGCTTCCGTTGCCTACTTGTTCTTTGACACATACGAGTGGTCCTTCCTTCAGTCCGTTCTCTTTGGATGCATCGTTTCTGCTACTGATCCAGTTGCAGTGGTGGCCATTCTAAAGGAACTCGGTGTAGCGGAAACTCTGAGTGTCCTTATTGATGGAGAGTCTCTTCTGAACGATGGCGTTGCCATTCTTCTCTATGAAGTTGTCAAAGGTCTCCTGGAAGCTGAGATGGGCTCCAGCCACCCCATTGGACAAACAATAAGCCATGTGATTCAGGACTTTTTCAGAATTGCCGTAGGGGGCCCTTGTTTTGGCTGGTTCATGGCAAAGATAGCCATCTTTTGCTTGACGCACGTCTTCAACGACGCCGTTGTGGAGATCACCGTAACCCTGGTCGCTACGTATTTGACCTACTACATTGGCGAAGCTGTCTTAGAAGTTTCAGGTGTAATGGCTGTGGTACTGCTCGGCATTACGATGAGCTCGGAGAAGACTTGCATCAGTCCGGAGACAGAACATGAAGTGCATGAGTTCTGGGGCATGTTGGGTCATTTAGCGAATACGGTTCTGTTCTTCATTACTGGAGTCATTATAGCCGAGAGAGGAACGCGCTCTACGGATATTAATGATTTGTACTATCTGATTTTGCTATACTGCGCTCTGAATCTGATTCGGTATGCGGAAGCAGCAATTATTTGTTCAGAAGTCATTTTCAAGACATTCATGAATCTCTCGCTGTTTTAGATTCTTTATGCTGTTGGTCATGAGTCCTGTTCTAACTCGTATTGGGTATGGGATGCCCTGGCAGAATATGATTGTCATGATGTGGGGTGGACTAAGGGGTGCCGTGGGTATTTGCCTTTCTTTAGAAGTTTATGAAGACACAGCATTTTGTAAAAAGGCGCTAGGGGCAAAGGTTAGATCATTGTATACAGACCAATTTCCAGCTTCAATGTTTGACTCATCTTTGAGATTTTGTGTTTGTCATCTTCAGATTTTAATTCAAACTGCTGGTATCGTCTTCCTGACTCTTTGTATCAACGGGACAACTACGAAGAAACTCCTGGAAATTCTAAAGTTGACAGAGATCTCTCAGGGGCGAATGGAGGAGATGAAAAATGCCGTAAATGTTCTCCATATGTCTCAGAAGAAAGCCCTCCTAATGCTTCGACATGATCGGTTCTTGGCAGATGCCAACTGGGGTTATGTCTCGGATAACACTAAAATTGAGGATCCTTATAAAAATGTACCTATGCGATTTTAAGGATCTATAAGACTTATAGGAGTTGTAAAAGAATTAAGAGCTATTTGCACATTGATTAATCTAACAGAAGCAGACGCCTTCCGCTCTTAAAAAGCAAAAGGAAACGTCCATCCTTTCCCTTGGCCCGGAACATATCGTCAATGAATGTCCTGAGTGTCATGCTCATGTATCAAACCAACCAACAAATGAGGAGATGCGACTACTCACGGAAGAGGCGAGGCTTCGTGTAATCAAAGCAATGAGGGTAGAAAACATTTTATGCTAAATGTCACACTTCGATCTTTTAATTTACTTATGTCTGATAACATAATACTATGAATGTTCTTTGATTGTCAGATATCCTTTTGGGCTCATTTCGAACGTGGCGTGTTGACCGAGGAAGCTGTTCAAATTCTCTCCGGAATATCCGACACTTGTGCGGACAAGCTCTTGTACATGATTCATGCCCATGATTTGATGAAATACTGGCAAATACGAGGAGTCTTCCCTTGGCTGCGACAGCAGCTCGTCCGTCAGGTTGGAGATGAGGATATCAAGCATACGAGCGGTTCAAACTATTCTCCTCAGCCAGAGCAGAAGTATGTTGAGCTCAGTTAAGAAGCAAAAAATATTATACAAGTAATGTAAAAAAAATTAAAACACGGCTTTATTTTTTAAGGTGGCGATATTATTTATGGTGGCTCGCCACAAGGAGTTGGTTCGACAACGTAATAAATATCATAGTACTCCTCAATATGATTCCGTCCATTTGGCAGTTGATCATGGAGGCCCATTACGATCCATGCACGAATACCTGGATGCAAAAATACAATCGGGCATTTGCTTACACAAACATTGCCTTCACTAGTATCTACGTTATCGAATTTATGGTGAAGGTAAAGCAAAAAGAACTAATAATACAAAATCGCACCACTGCCAGAGTTTATTTTTGAAGATTAGATTCACTTCAAATCATGATTTCAGATTGTTGGTTTGGGAGTTGCAAATTACTGGAGCTCTCGTTGGAACTGGTTGGATTTCATGGTAAGCATGAGCCTAACAAAATTAATCAGCCAATAAAGTTTTGTCTCATTATACCCCATAATTCATTTTATAGGTTTTGGTGGTGTCATTAATTGACGTGGGCACCAGCTTTATTGACATGTGTGCAAGGGGAGGTGGAGTCAGGAATCTCTTCAAGCTTTTGAAAATTTTCCGGACCTTCCGATGCCTGAAGCTAGCTCGGGTAATCATATCTCAGACATTAATTTCTTATAACAAGTACTGCAGTAATTAATGCAAGAAACTAAAATACTTTGTTGGACTTCTAGCCATTGGTGCCATTTATAATGGACTACGTAAACGGAAAAATAAATACGCAGCTCTTCTTGGGATATGATGTTGCATTGGGGTTCATTGTCGCTTGTGATGACGTGCTGAAGTTCCTTCCCCAAATGATTGACAATAAGAAGGTCCAAAGTAAAATTCGAGCGAACATAGAAAGGGAACGGATGGAGACTGTCCGCGAAATAGGTAAAGTTTAATTCAAAACACAATTTCATTTGTACTTAAAAGTCGATCCAGACGTAAAACTAAACTCGATATTAATTAAAACAGGAATTCTTCAGAAAAATCATCCCGGAATAGCTGTTGCAATCAAGACGCGTCATGCAAGCCGCAGCGTTCTCAATCAAATGAAAACCATGCTGAGTGAACTAAGGTCTGACGGTCTTCTAGATGAGAAAGAGAATGATTTGCTGACCATTGTGCTGGAAGAGCGAATGAAGAGATTGTGGAACTCACCCAATTATATCTCCCCACCTTCACCCGAAGCTCTATTGGGCAATCTTGTGTGGCTGTATGGGCATTCTGAACTTCGCGACTACATTTTCGTAAGATTCGATAAATATACAAATCAGCGAAGATCTAGTGAGTTCGTTTCTTGAAAATCAATTGTCGTGTTCTAGGAACATGCAACACTTTTGCAATTCGAAGCTGGAGACGTCATCACAAGCATTGGAGACCCGCCGAATGGCATCTACGTCATAATCTCCGGGATGGTCCGCATCCACTACGAGCCAAACTCGGCGGTGAAGGAGGAGATGGAACAATACGGAGTCATTCCTGTGATGGAGCTTTTCAAAGATTTTGATTTCGAGCATGCCACGGAAGACTTCTTTAGCACTGGCACTGTGATTGGGGAGTCGGCCTGCTTGACCGACAGAGAGAGATCTGCTTCGGTAATCTGCGAGACGGAAGGTGTTCAGGCCTATCATGTTCCTCTATCTGCGATGAAGGAAGCCCTTCAAACCTTCACAGATGAGTTTAACTCGTTTGA
>JAHZNI010004123.1:0-14642 GCA_027744415.1 Seira ritae | reverse complement strand
AGTGTTTCTTTTACGCAGCATTCTAAATATTTCAACTGTTTCAGGTCTGAAGTCGTTATGTCACGATTCTTGTCGTCGGCAAAAACAGAGTCGAGTTCTTCGTGGGCTTTTCTCTGAATAAAAATTAGGACAAGAAATGAAACCCAAATTGTAAAGGCAAACAATACAGTTGAAAAGGTTAATTGTTGCACTAACCTGGCATTCTGGATTACATGCGAGGAGTAATAAAGCCCAGTCCAGATTTGCCCCAGTGGTATCATGTCCCTGAAAGAAAACCATTATTGCGATACATTTACAAGCACTTTTATCAATAAGATAACTATGGGTTTATTCATGCTCATTGACGAACTTCAAACATGAACGTATCCACTTCTTCCCTGATATCGGCATCAGTTAACGTGTTTTCGCTCTCTTGCAAATCCAGCAGAAGATCGAGAAAAGCTTTTCTGGTTTTGACTCCCATTTCTACATAAAATAAAAGACCTAACTTCATGCAAATACTTTTCATAAAATCATTTTTGCTATCATTGTTGCATCATTTCACATACCATCTTTTGCAACTTGCTCCTTAGGAATGGGACTACTAATGACTTCAGAGACAGAAGCAATAAGCTGTTCATTTTTGCGTTTCGCCTTTCTATTTTTAATCATCTAAGAAAATTTCATTCAATGCAAATTATGGTATGTACCTATTTAATTATTGGACAAACGCAAATTTTTTGTTTCTTTTGACCAAACCTTGTCAGTGAAGTCATGCAACGCATTCACGTACTGAGTTTCCAGCTTTCCCCGTCCAAGTAGATTCCAAATTAGTGGAACTCGGTAAATCGGATTCATACCTTTCTGAAGGAGGATGTCAGTGATTCTTTAAAAGTAAAAGCATGTATGAGCATGTTACAAGTTTTCACTTAACTTGATTAAAATATAAACACAAATCAAGAAGCTATTTCGGCATTTGTATCTATTCATATTGTACGCAAGTAACTACTTTCACCTTTGTCGACATCTGGAGATGCATGCATGTAATTCTTTTGACTTAATCTTAAATATATAAGGTTATTATGATTTTATAGAACATGTACCCGCAAACCATTTCGACGTAGTCTGCCTCACCACCTGCCAGAAGTAAATTTTCAAATCAATTACGCTAAGATTCACGTTAACTCTTCTTGGTTTAGAGTAGATTCAAACGCGGGCAATTTTTGCCATTGCATTCAAATCTATAGCCATCAAGTACATTACCTATTTGAGAGTTTATCTTCTCCCCCATGGCAGTCTCTGCAGAAATAATGAAAAATAATTTTTTATCGTGATTGCATGAATATGCATGATTAACTTGTTTTTGTATGACAGACCACAGATAACATCCAGCGTGCATCTTGAGATAAACGGTGTAATATCAAATGTATCAGATTGCTGTCTCTGTTTCTCCAGAAGAATATTCATTATTTTTGCTTGCTCGTTAAAAATAGGGACAAAGTCCTCGAGGATTTTGAAATGGAAAGCCGGTGTAAGCATCTTCCTTCGGTGGAACCACTTTTCTCCTGTGCAATTACGTAAAATGAAACATGAACGAATAGAACGAAATTTATTTTCAAGATTGTATTTGAAATTACGCCTGGCGGTTAGCAATCCAGTTCCAAGCCACGACTCAAGAAATGTGCCATAATCTTCGCCCTTATTTATGTGAACGGTGGACGATAAGATTTTCTAGGATTGAAAAAGGACTTAAAATCTCACATTGCTCCATAGGTGCTTTAACATTCTTACCTCAACATGGTACGGGTTGCTAACAACGACATACGGCATGTTCCCAATCCAAACAAAGAAGGTAAAGCCGTGCACTTTTACCCAGCGTAGTAACGCTGGAATAATTACTGAAATTCGGGAGAAGTAAACAATGAAACTCATGAGCTCCCTAGGTAACGTTAACTTCTTACTTAGCTTTTAATTACTTTCATGTGGCCCAATCAGATTCAACGCATTCCCGATAATCGGTAACGGTGAAGGTCCGCCGATTTCCTTAAAGAACTTCTTGATCCGGGCATCCTTTCTGAGTAATAGAAAACTTATGATGCCTAGAATGACGTGGAACACAATTATCCAGGTTAAACCACTTTTATACAGCTCTTCAACATCGAGCATTTTAATTTTGTTTTTTTAGAATGTGCTTTTAATTATTATTCTTTCTGAAGTCTGCGCAGTTGCTTTAGGCAGAATGAGTCATTCATTTCAGATGTCCATCTATTTTATCAATTCGCGAATTAATGAAACTGCAGGATGAATGATATTGATAAATATTGATAGGCACTATTCTACACTTAATATAAGTTAAAGTAAAACAACACTGCTCATAAGCCAATCTCATATATTTCTCTCTGGCTCCGGACATGACCACAACCTCAAACTAATCTAAATGATGATAACATTTTCATTTTCGCAGGAGTGGTACAAAGTTCAGGTCAGTTAAGTATTTATTAAGAATTAGATGTTGATTGAAAATGTTTAGTGTTTTTCTTTCCGTAGCAAGATTTTGCATTCATGTACATTGACAATTATATCACTGAATTTTTAAAACGCTATGCTCCTCAACAATGAATTTTTAGAAATATGACGGAACTTATTATGAAGACGTAATTAGGTTTTTATAGAACATTTCTATAGACCCCAAAATAAGCCATCAATCTATAAATGGGCTTCGGTTTGCAATAGTACAATGTCTTGAACAAGATAGGCAGAAAATAAGTACTACAGCCTGAAGCATATCGTAAATTACGAAACTTTATTTTTCCCTTTTTAATTCATGTTAGTCCATCCATATCAAATTAGTTAATTCAAAAATACGAATTTTCACATGGCAAATGTAACATTTCCTTTTCACATAATGTTTTACATCGTGTACATCCATTCTCCTTCCACAAGCAATGTTGACCGACGTGCTTTAAAATTTTGTATACCCTCTCGGGTTAAGTTTGTACATCCGGCTATGCCTAATACGAACAAGTTGGATAAGTTTCGGTCCAGGATGTCCAAAGTTAAATCAGTAATCTGGAAATAGTACAAACATATTATCCATCTAATTGCTCTTGAAACTATCATGGACTTTTGACTACCGGAGTCTTACCCGACACACAGGAAATTTCAACGAGCGAACTTGAGTCAACCTTGATAGCCCAAAGTAAGTGGAAGCATCACTTAACTCAGCAGCCTGAAAGCCCAAACTGAGGTTCTGTAAATCTGCCAAAAGATAATGAGAACTCTTGTAGAGTTTAATGATATATAGTCAACTGAACATGTTACTTAGATACATTTTTACTCACGTCGTAGGTCACCAATACCAGGTTGTGTTTTCAAAACCTTGGAGTCAAATCGATTAGGCACGCTTTCAGGATTCTTCAAAAAAGCTTTACAAGCGCGTTTCGGAACCCCTGTCAAGCCCGAATCAGTCAAGTTCAATACATTGTCAGTCATAGAGGGAATAATGGCGAGTTCCTTCAACTCCGGGAGGTTAGTCACAATCTTCCTGAAGACCTTGTCGTTCAAGTAGGTTGCATCTAAATGAAGACTAGTTATACAGGGATAAGTTTTCATAACTTTAGTCAGGCTCCCTTCGTCAATTTCTCCGCACTTAAATGAGGTCAGGCTTGTTTGAGGAAATATGGGCGATTGTTGAGTAACACACAACCAGCTTCCAGACGCGGATCCGTGTGACACCATTTCCAGCTCTTGAAGTGCAGTGAGATGTCTCATATTTTCCAAGGATCCCAATAGAGCAGTCTCAGTATGTAGACTCTTCAAGTTTGGCAGGCTAACTGGAAAGGGGGAAAAGCTCTTGGACGATGAATTTTGCAAAATACTCGGATAATCCAACCACATTTCTAATCGCTCCAGAGATTCTGATAAAGTTTCTAAAAAAGTTGTGAGCAGCTGCATTGTCTTCTCGCCACGTGGATTGATTCCAAACACGGTTAACTTCTTTAATTTCAACTGCAGTTTTGTTAAGGCAATACAGTGCTCCTCCAACAGAACACTTTTCGGAGAAAGGAATAGTCTTCTAAGGGAGTCCCATTTGCCTCCTCTAAATGCTTTCACTTTTGGCACCGGTACTTTCCTCATTTCTAAAGTCACTAAATTTGGACACGTTTCAAGTATATCCTCAAGGCTGGTATGGCCATATTCCTCGTCCCAATAAAGTAACTTCATGTTGGGTAAGTGAAATGTACCCTTGTTGAGATATTTAATTTGCTTAAATGTTGACCTCTTCGATTGAGTTTGTTGCACGGAATCATTCTCCCTGAGACAGAGGTTTTCAATATTTGGCGCGTTATCCACTAAAATCAATTTCAAGTCTTTTGCCGTTAGCTTGCAGTCTTCAAAACTAATTCGAGATAGTGTCAGTCCAAAATGAATGAATAGCTTTTTAAATAAAATGCACTTCGATGATACGTCAAATAGGCTGAGTTTGTTGAGGGATATTGGGTTTCCAGAAATTCGCTTTTTGAGCAATTCATCGGCGGCTGGACAGTGCTCATTGACAACAATCAAGTTCTTCCTTTTGTAGAGGATCATGGCCATTTCTGATGCCCAGAATTTGCAAACAAGACGACAAGAGAGGAGGTCTTCTTTTGCCATATATATTGAAATGTATTCCAAAATCTAGGAAATTAAGATATTTGAATTTTAATTCATATAATGTTCTACATAATAATAGAATTAATATATCTAATACGAAAATGAATTTTTTAAATTAGTTTTAATGGGAAGTAGGATACATCAGAATTTCTTAAAGCCCTGTGGTACTCCGGCGGAGTTGGCCATCCTATAGGGCTGTAGCTAAGATCAATCGTTCTCGTCGATTGTCCAGTGTCCCATCCCATACATCGCATTTCTGATTGATATAAAATATCCACTCTCTCGTTGTTACTGATAAATGTATCTGTAAAATCCAATAAATTATTAGAAAATTAAAATAACACATTTGCAACAGATTAATAAATTTTTAACTTACTTTTGCGTAAGGTTTTCTTATCATCGTAATAGTCCATTTTTAATAATAATTGGTTAATATGGCAGGTAATATTAAAATAATCAAATTGCACACATCACTTTTTTATTTCAAATATTGACACTTATTTTGTCACAAGAAAGCTAGCTAGACAAATAACTCCATTAATAACAACTTGTTTCTCTTTAGTATTCAATGTAAACTGTTGCGTACAAAATATAACAAAAATAATCAAAAAATCATATTTGATCCAAGAAAAGATTGGTTTTTAATTTGTGATGATGGAATTGGATATTTTTTATTTACTGTTTACTGTTGTGACTCGACTTGTGTGACATGAACATGAGTACCTATTTTATGTGAAGTGAGTGCGAGATAGCAAAACTGCCTGCATACTTTTTTGCCTCTCATTCTCATCCTTCCTACTTTCTATCCTATTGCTATAGCTATATGGCTTGCTTTCTGTGTTCTTTTCTTTCTGACGAATTGTGAGCTGTGAGCTGAGCATATCGATTAGCAAAGGGATAGCTAGCTACAAAGCCAGCGAAATGCATGAGAAAAAAGAGATGTTTTTATGAGCCTGCAATGGTCACACATCAGTACACGTTTTGAGCTTTTGAAGGGATTTTGTTAAAGAAAGGAAAGTCAATCAGGAACTTTAAAATTGTACAATAAACTGTATATATTCGTTCTTTAGAAAAGATAAATTGTTCGTTGTATTTAACGCTTTTAAAAAGCCTTGATTGAAAGCATGTAGTTCCAGTTTTCAGTGACACCATAACATGTTCTTCAAGTTGCCTTAGAAGTGCATTAAAGCATGCATATTATGTAATCAAGAAAAAATGCCGACTTTAACACAATTCGTTTTCGGAGGCTCATGTCTTGAAATTCGTAAGTATACAGATCCGCAGGGTTTGTTCTTCCACATCCCTAGTCGATATGGCTACGTGGTCATGACTGCTGTTGGATCTCTTGCCATGGTCTCCTGGAAGGCTTATCAGGTATCAAAAATGCCTATTTCGGTAGATAACTGGTTTTAAGTGTCAGTGCTTCATTTCATTTTTATACATAACCACTTCTGAACAGGTCGAGAAGGCAAGGAAGGTGTACAAAATCCATTATCCCATCCAGTACTCCAAATACTTCCGAGAATGCACGCCAGACAACCACCAGTTCATTTGCATACAAAGGTCTTGCAGCACAAAATCTGAATTAAACCCTTGAACTTGAATTTGGGGAACAATGCCAAATGAAAATTTGTTTTATTGACCTTGCAGGGCGTATCGAAATACGCTTGAACAACTTCCTGTCTTCCTTGTGCTACTTGCCTTTGGTGGCTTGGAAATGCCGGTTTTCGCTTCAATCGGTATTTTACTTATGAAAAATTTAGCAAATTACACTTAAATTAAGAAAACTTTTGAAACAAAGGGATATTTAAAGTAGTTCATAGTCTTTTCAAAAAGTTTAAAAAATTCGTAGGTGGAATGATATGGATCGCGGGCAGAGTTCAGTACGCCAAAGGCTACTATACGGGGGAGCCAGAAAAGAGGTTCGCTTAATGATTAATGACAGCAATTAGTTCATAAATATTATTTGTAAAGTATAATAAGTAATGACAAGAAGTAAAGGTTACTCTTCTATTTTTGCGTGCCAGAATGCGTGGAGGCTTTGGATACTTTGGAGGTTTATTTATGGTACTGGCGGCTACAATCAAGTTTGCGATTCATCTGTGGCTTGGACAGTAAATTATGCACTTAAAATTATCAGTGAAATCTGCATACCAATGCTACTTAAATTCAAAATGCACAAAAATTTATTAATTGTTCCATCCATGCTTGTTGCGTTGTTACGTAAATATAATGAATGATGAATGTTTCAATGCAATGCCAAAGAAAATCTTTGCTCGTATTTAACCTTACCTGTTAGCGTTGTGTTAATTCCATCTACTTTAACTGTAACATTAACGTATCATGAAATAGGGATTTTTATACAGCTTAAAAATGCTAAAATTGTAAAATTATTTATCTAATTTAACATATTTTGCTTGTCAATTGATTTGATCAAAGACAACAAATTAACGAACTTGCTCATGTCAGCTCACTTTAAAGTTATCTGATGTAGAAATAAATCTACGGCAATTAAAATGATTTTATTGAGTATAATGAATGTTTTCAGTTTTATTCAGCAACGCTTACAAGCTAAAGCACAATTCTTGTTCATGTATTCCGGATTTTTAGAACACTCCCCTTTCGAAGCCCAAGCGTCACAATTTTCGTTTTTATTGGAGCACGTAGCTATTATGGATATTAAAAAACATTTATTTATAATTTTTTAGCCCTTGACAGCCCCAATAAAAAATTCATTTGTTATGAGGTACGCACGACATTGGTGACACGAGCGCTTGCAGTTAGCATGCATCCAATTAGGATTTTTCTCACATTCCCCATTTGCTGCCCATGCACCACAATGCTTGTTTTTATCGGAACATTCCGGATTTCCTAAAAGAAATGGTTGGGATGTTGGAAACGAAGTTGATGATAATGTAATCCTCATTAAAAAAAATCGTCACATATCTATGAACCTGGAGTATTTGCCGGCCGAGTTGTGGTGCTGGGCCGGGGCGTGGTAGTTGTGGTTGAAGTCGCATTACTTTCACTGGGCCTTTTGTAGCAATTGTACAATTTATTGATTTTCAACACATCCATCTTACAGAAAAGGAAAATCAGTAGTTAATCAGACTATAGAAATTACCTGTGAGTTGAAATTGAAAAAATCTTACCTGGGAAAAGTTTCCCCTTTGACCCATTCTGTCATTTTGCAATTTAGGAATTATGGTCTTCAACTGTCTTTGTCTGCTTTTAGAGAAGGCGTAAGGTCCATAATGCATGAGTGAAGACGTGTCGTAAGGAACACTTAGGTTTTGGGCTTCGGATTTTGAAAATTTTCTGAAATTTTCCTCCATGCCTAACAAATCCTTTAAGCATATTTTACTTCCGCTTTTAATGCTCAAAATATGAACGTGTAGGTATATGTTTTGCTGTTGTATGCTGTACCTGGTTGAATATTTTCAAAAATCACAGCTACATTCTCATCACGGTCATGTCTACTTTGCTCATGATATAGCCCAACTGCATGAGCAAGTTCATGCATCACGATCCCAGGATAAAGACAACCTTCTCCCAAGGTCACATACTGGATACCGCCTATCTTCCCCACAGAACTGCTGCAGCCATCCCCTCTAACGAACATGACGTAATCCGACTCGACGTTTCGGGGCTTGAAATTGATGCAAGTTTGGCGATGGAATTCCAGAACCGCTCGCGCGATTACACTTCTGTCTTGTTCATCTGCATGTCCAATGCATCAATAATCGCTACATTTCCATATTATGAATTTGCACAATGATAGAGAACCAACCAAATTTAGATGAAATCATGTAGGGAACAACTCCATTGCTCCATTTCTTGTTTGGTTCTGTAACTGCATTTTTCTGCTCCTGATCATTCTCCTGCTGCGAAATTTGAATGTCACCTTCAAACAGCCCAGCCTTTTCAATAGGGTCTTCGTTCGAAAGGCTGGGATCTTCTTGGCCTTTATGAAAACACGATTTACTTTCACGTGACTCAAAAACATGTGAAGGATTTTCAAATATGTATCTTCAACTTACCAATTTTCTCTGCATTGTTGAAGTCATAGGGTGTCAATGGCTCTCCGGGAAGCTCATGATTTTCCTTGTGAAAATGAATGGGATTCGTTTTAAATTTAAAAAATGACAATTTACATTTTTCAAAATGCAAGTGGATTTTTGTTTGCTTGAGAAACGTGTCATTTACATTTTGATGAGAATTTGGATTGTCCTTGGGATCACTTGTGCAACTGACATAGGGAAAAATAAATATTAATAGAAATATAAATAAACCTTTATTTTGGAACATTTGTAATGACATTTTTAGGATTCAATTGAAAACCAATCAAAGTTCACGTAAACTACATTGTTTTTGGTAATGCAGAGCATGATCTTATTCTAAAAGTAAAACAATATACGTAATCATTGCATGCAAATAAAGGGCATACATCAAATTGACATATATTGCGTAGGACTATCTGTCATGTAAAAATGTAAGTCATTTTAAAATTTTTCATTCCAGCCTTTGGAAGCATTTCTTGTTGGTGGATTTTGTTTTTGTTGAGGTATTGGAAGCATTGTTTGCAAATTAAAACGAAGCATGCTGTTAAATATATATTTTATTTATGTAATGCAATAATCATTAAAAAATTACGTGTTACCGGATTCATATGTATTTATTATTTCATTAAATATTTTTGAACATTTTGTACCTAAAATTTCTTTACGCATAAACTGACGATTCAACAACAAGTCATATTCATGCAGTAAGTATGTCAAGGTTTTTATTTTAATTTTGAAGTGCATTCCATTCCACGATGACTTAACATAGCCTTAACGTGGACACATGACGCCTGTGGAGAAATAAAAATTTTGCATTATAACATATATTTGTTTCATTTGTTTTCTCTTGTCAAGTCGATTCTTGATATTATTTACCTCTGCCTCCATCCACAGGTAAATTGACACCAGTCATGAAGCCACTCAGATTGTTGGATGCCAAGAAAACAATGGATTTTGCAACTTCATCCGCTTCCCCAACTCTACCCAAAGCGTGAGTTTCTCTCGACCTCTCTAAAAACCTGACGAAAAATCCATTTAAATAATTTAAATGGTTCGCCATGAAATACTATGTTATGAGTCTCATAATAAGTGCTTTAGCTGCCCTTACTTTTCGTAGGCATCAGGAGCCATCCCCGCGTTCTTATGGCATTCGGAAACTGGAAACACCAAAAACCAAATACCAGAAAAATAAAATTATCTGAATAATATTCTGTTCAATTGTCATTTCCTTACGCTTCGTAAGCCAGTCACACTCGAAACATTCACAACATTCCCCTTCGTCTTCTTAATGTGGGGAACAGCCGCCTGGGTTATCACGAAAATGCTTCGAGTGTTCACATTCATTTGCTTATCATAATCCTCAAGACTCAGGGTCTCAATGCTTCCATTCACAAGGATCCCGGCGGAGTTGACGAGCACGTCGAGTTGACCAAATTTTGTAACAGTGTCTGCCACAACTCTTTTACATTCGTAAGGCTCTTCCAGATTAGCGACAAGCAGCAAAATCTAGGACATTAAAAATGACATAAATTAATTAAAAAATCAATATTGGAAATAATATTTACCTATACCATTTAAGTATTAGATTTTACATTTTCTGCACTGGATCCTCCTCCACTCAGACACATCTGCTTCGTTTCTTCAAGGGCATCCTGTCTCCTCCCAACGATTGACAGCTTTACATTATTCTTGGCGAATTCAATAGCGGCGTATCTTCCAATTCCGCTGCTGGCACCTTTGAATTCCAATAAAAAGAATTATTGACTAAACATTAAACCTAAAACTTATTTTACCAGATATTGCAAATGACAACAGAGGTAGAAAATACCGGTCACTAGAATCACTTTGCCAGCAAGATCAGTTTCAAGGCCTGCCATTGCTTTATTCCCTTGTGAATTTAAGGCACCTGACCCACCTTCAGGAGACGAACTAAATAAATGGACTTTCGTATGTGGATGCCGGCCGTCTTCCAAATTACAGCTGAGGTCTCCAGTACAATCCGATTTTCTCTTGCTCATATTAATTGCCTTGTCTCATATACATATGTGGTAGTAAGTCAGCTAAACGCAGAGCTGCAACTAGACAGACATCAAGGTCATCTCATCTATGTCCAATCCATGTGGTTTCATGAAAATAATAGTGCTTAGACTGTGGTAATGGAATGATAAAGCCGGCTCAGGTGGAACAAAAACTAGGTATAGTATAGTATATATACTTTCTGCTTATCGGTAGACTCTAACGAGGTGGTAATTCAATTTTGCATTACTTGATTACTTTCGTCATTTGTTTGAAATTTTGATTAAAATTTCGTAAAGGACCTATCTTACTCGGCATGACAATGGTTGTATATAGCTTGCTTCCATGCAAAAAACGTTTTCATTTCCTTCCGCAGATTATGTGTAATGCAAATATGTAAATTCATGTCATCATCATTTCTCAATTTATTTTGCTCTACATGATAGTTTGATGTTAATAAATTTAAATATTGTACATCAAAGCTGACACATTTTGTCATTATGTTACACACGCTTCTAAATATAAAGTGCAATTTCACAAATGAAATTACAATTTTTTCGATGACAAAGATAATTCGTAATGCTCTCGAGCATGTGTAAAAATTAGTTGAAATAAAAAAACAATTTGGACAAAAAAATCCCAATACAATGCACACTGCGCTAGCGTTCCCATTCATTTTTGTTTCCATTACAAAATCTGGCATGATACGATCATTAATTCTCAAAACAATCCTCTTAATTCATGAGCATGGGATGAGATATAGAGAGTGAGAGCGAGGCGCAAAAATGCAACGTTTTAATCTAGATTTTTTTCTTTGTTTCAATAATAACTCAAACAAATCAAATGCTAATCTGCGTACCTGTCCGTTCCGTAATTTCTGAGAGTTAAAAATGGGAACTCCCAAAAAGCAATACCAGTTTTTTTTAATTCTGCAGTAACTTTGACAGATTCAGAATTTCAATTTTAAAGTATGCATAATATGCAATGTAATGCATACAAATATTATTTAGAAATGTCAAGTACAGTTTTCATGAATCTGTTTTGGTATAGACCTGTCTAGTTGCAACGTAAGCTCGAATTTCATCTTGACCATCCAGAATTTCGAAACTTTTAGGTAACAGCTTTTATTGGCACATTCCTTATCATTATGTTGAAGTTCCGGTAGTTCAATTAGTCAAAAAATCAACAGATTTCGCTCCAAATAAGCAGGTATCTACATAATTATGTCTCGGATTTCAGCTCATTAAATAATTTTTTCAAAAGCTACGTTTCTTCTGACAGACGGACTAGAAATCCAAAAAGTGTGTAAGGTTCATGACTCTAAACACGATTGCTATATTCTGGTATTACATCCACTGCTGCTCTCTTTGCAATTCTAATGTGATGACGTTGATTATATGTAGCTGTAATTTTTTCGTACATGTTTAGGTTTTTATCTGATTAGTAATTACAATTTTTCTTTGCCTTACCTCCACAACTGGAAATTCCCATGACCTGTGAGGAGATACATACATGTGCTCGTTCGAGGTGCATAACTTTAATGGGTTTCTGGTTGATGCGTTTCATTCATCCGACGCTAGCTGCCTTTCGGCAAAACATTTTATTCACACTTTTTCAGTTAGTTTTACGAAGTGGGGCAATTAGTGTTTCATGTCTTTCCGAGTAGAAATAATGATTCCGAAGATCATTTTTTAAAATGAAAATTTCTGTTTATTTCTTAATTTTCGTTACTGTTTTTGTTGGAAATGGACCCCTATCCACCCATGCTATGCCGAAGCCAAGACCAACGGAGGATTCTGAACTGGGTCAGTTAATCACATCCACATCGCCCCTAAACAATACAACTGACGTTTCCTCCGGTGAACCTCCAAATAATTTTAGTGATAACTACGAAGCAGTCGCGAGAAGCATTTCTGAGCGAACTGGAAAGGCTTTGGGTGTTCCAAGTGACTTCACAAAGCGGTTCAATACTTCATTCGGGGATGATATATCTGTCCAGGAAAATCAGAATATGTCATCACAGCTAAATGTAGGTCCTGCAGTAAGACCTGCAGAGCCTCAATTGATGGAGGATGTTGCCAAAGGAAGTTCTAATGACTCTCTTACCGACGCCACAGCAAAGCCAGTTGAAGCCGTCCAGTCAAAGATACAGTATGCTCCTTCACGGCCGACCTTCACTGCTGAGGACAGAGCAATCCAGAAGATTTTTGGGGGAACATGCACAATGGAAATTTGGAATAGGTGCAGCCACATAACGTTTTGGGGTGGCGATTACATTGTCGCTGATCGGAATGATCCAGAGAAAAAGATTGTCAAGCATCATAAAATTCGATGCCAAGATCCAACGGAGAAGACTTTGTGTTTGAAAAATGGCTGGACCGTTGAGAGATGCCACATGCTGTGCATGAGCCAGGTAAATTACATGCATACATACCTATGTGCAATTCATTATTTTAATTTTCATTCATTAATATTTCGGAGAAGAGAAATGTACACGTACCAATTTGTTCCGGTCGGATGGCACGCGCTGGAACCTAACCGGTTTTATCCTGACTGGGTAAATACATTAATTATCTCGTTGTGTTTTGATTGCAGTGCAATATAGACTACCGTCTGCATTACGAGAAGCTTGTAGCACATGAGGGAGATTGCAGGCTGGCAATTTTGTGAAGGAAATTACGCTTGCTTAAAGAAGACCGAAAGTACGATAGAAGCTGTCCATCCATAATACCGTTTCATTTGATGGTCGGATTCGGCGGTTCTTGTTCCATCTTGGAATGCCTTGATCTTGCTCAACTCAACAGCCTGAGGACCGGAAGTTCCTACTTTAAATGCTATGAGCAGGAATAAAACGAAACTTGCGTCAGAGATGTTTGCAGGGTTTTCATTTTGTATGCAAATGAATGCTTTGCACATCCAGTGACGTAAAAGGTAACCATGATGTATGCAATTGTGCATTTTGCCTGAATGTAAAACACCTTTTTCTACATATTTATGTTATGTTTACATATTCATGTATTTTTTCTTTGAAAGTTGCAACCGAATAATAAACAGCAATATTTTTAAAAGTCTCATTTTGAAAACCTCGAAATACCTATGAAATACATGGAGTTTCCAGCAAGCACCTTGCTACTCCTTAAAATTATAAGCTAATTTATTGTTCAAGACATGTAATTTACATAAGGTCAATTTTAGATTGGATTATGAAACAACTTCGGAGAGATGAAGCATTCATTTTCCATCTTATAATAGCTCACATAACATTCACATCAATATTAAAAGATCAGGATACCTATATGCGTAACACGTTATGCATTTCGCATTTTCCTTGCTTATCGCACATTGCACATTGCATGCATCCATTCTCTGCAGAAAAATATTGCCAATTAAAATAAAAATATATTATAGTGGGCCTTGGAATCAAATCGTAATGCACCATCCATAAAATAGCATTAATAATTATTATTCTGTTCAATTCATAATTTAAGCATTTAGGAACATAAGATATTGGAAGACATCTATAAACTTTAACCATTATTGTGAATGAATGAATTAAGTGAATGAAATGAATTGTGAAGGTTAAGTTCGCTTTTACGAATTCACAATTTGCCCCAGGTCCAATGTGTCTGATATACTGATATCGTATTCAGAATCATTTGATTTCGTATTCTATTCTGCTCTGATTTATTTCGTAATCGGGCTAGAACAACAAAAACCGCATAATGGAACTAGCTGATACATAACATGGCGACAAGTATTTTAATTATTTCAGCTCAAATAGATAAATGAAGTCTAGTAGTTATCACCATGGATACATAATAATTAAGTTATGGCGATGTGATGGTATCCGATAAAAAATTCCTATAAAAACTACACAATTTTTTCACACGTGTAATCCAAAAAAGGGCAGACGTGTGGAGCATTTTATATGCA
>JAHZNI010004122.1:0-13261 GCA_027744415.1 Seira ritae | reverse complement strand
TGTGCACTCCTCTTTGCACGCTTATGGAATCCGCCAATTGTCCAATTAACTATCCATTGTTTCATTATAATGTTGTTATGAAATTCGAAACTTTGCATTTTCATTTTCGGATTTTTGAATGTTTTTTCTGAAATTTTAACATAATGGAAAATCCCTACTTTCGGATTTTTGCTTTTCGGATTTTTGAGGGTATACCGAGATTCTAACGATAGAAAATGTGCTGCTTTGAAAACTATCGGGACGATAGCTATAAATGCAGATGCCATCCCTAAAGATCCCCTAAAGACAAAGTTTTTTTTTAACATTTTTAGATTATTTCTAAACATAATGGGCAGTTAGTGAAAATAGAAATCCTTTTCGATTGACAAAAATTAGATTATTGACTTTGACTGGATTAAAAATTGCGAATACTTTAAAAATTAATAAATCAATTATTAATTCGCATTTTTGTAAGTTCAAACAACAATCTTCAAGGATAGTTTGTTCCAATCAAAGCCTCTGATTTGTCCATTTCCAAGTAGCGGACAAGTTGGCTCGTCAATCCAAAGCAGTAAAAATGTCTTCTCCTCAAATTACCTGTTGAAAGAAAATTTGAAGAAAGTTTTATGACAGGTACAATGAGCCATGTATAGGTAGGCACATTTCTGAAGTATACTATGTATGCATGTGCATTGTAGGTAGGTAATATGCTTCATTAAAAATGATTGGAATGCAGCAAGGCATACCTGACCATGGGGGACCATTTCATCTTCATTTCCAAGCACAATATGTGCATGAGTTGGCATACCTACTCCACATTTTTGCAATTTAATGAGAATGCTTCTGTATGCCCAACTTTGAAAATCCATTATTTTCCCAAGACGTTCTCCCAAAAATGGTATTTTTGGAAGCTTCATAATCCTAATTGCATGTCTGGTGGTGATGACCAGTACTTTCCCATACTCATCCCAGGTCCTACATAAATTCACAATGACTTTTTCCTTTTAAAAATGCTGCTCTGATTCTCTAAATTATGTTTCCAACTTCGCCCCGTGAACCTGCTCACAGCAAAATTCCAGCATTTTACCTGGACTTACAAATATCCTCCATCCCATTTTCTCCTTCGCATTAGGTTAAACTCGCTTCCCACGCTTGAACGTACTGTGAGCAACCGCTCAGAGCAAAAAAAGTTCAAATTCTTGACCCTTTCGAGGAATGCGTAGAAAAAAAGGTTGTACACCCAAAAGATATTTTCTTTCCACCCATACACCACCAAAAAAATCTCTAAACCACCCGACAACGACCAAAAAACGATCATCATGCAACATAAAAAAAATCTCGATAATAATGACTGTCGAGCGTTGTTCGTGTGTTCATCATCGGATTCCCACAGTCAAAGGAACGCAGAGAGCAGTCAACAGGTTTTTTTCTGCTTGATTGTTGAAACGAACCTTTATTCTCTTCGTAGACAAGTTAAAAATGTCAAAGGTCAAGATGAGAGTTTTTGTTTGGGATTTTTGTGTTCATGAGAATCCTCATCTCATCACATCATGATGATGATGCTTGCTTTTTTTTACCTGAAAAAAGATTAGGTTTTTGGGATGATGCGCAAGTGGAGTTGGAAAAGGGAAGGAAAAAACGAGTTTAGGCACACACGCCCTTTGCATTATTATGGTTTTGAAAAGACTTTCGAAGTGTTCAGTCGGGGAACATGAAACATTTTTTGCCAAGACGATCAAATGGGTATGATGCAGGTATCATCTCGAGATGCCCTTACCTGTTCACAGACTGAATATTTCAAAAACTAAAGCTTCAGCAACAGCGTAAAGCTCGTCTCATCATCATCATCGTCACCATTATCATCCTCTTCTTCATGATCACCTCTCCAACGTCCGTGCACCATGAGCAAACCCACGGCTTCACATCTTCACGAAAGGATCAGCATCAGCTCCGCAGTCCGCCGCACAACCACAGTCAAAACCACCTTCACTTCACTCCTTCTCCATATAAAGTCACTTGAAAGGAATCTCTTTTTTACACAAACACACGATGATGTTTAACAGACAGACGAACAAAAAAACGATAATAAGCATTTTTTATACATGAATACCTTTTTTGTACAAGAGAAGAGAAAAAAATTGTGGTGGTGTTTGAAAAAGAGTTTTTGGAGTCAGAGAGTGATGATGAGAATGATTTACGTTGATGCGTGGGCTTTTTCACTTCAAGACGATGAGCTCTCACAGAGCTTCATTTTTTCCTCCCTACTATTGTATGCAATAATAATATGAACTTTTCATATGTGATGTGACGAAGATGATCATCATCATGGTCATCATGAGATGATGATGACGATGAGGATGGGGCAAGGGGCAACATGAATTTTGGGATTCTTCAGGCGATTTCTCATGCACCAAGACCAGAGAGAGAGAGATAAAAATATATGTATTGGGAGTTGTAAAGGAACACAAAGATCTGTAAAGAATATAATTAGATGTATGAGTATGGGGTAGGCCCTCCTTGATGATTAAATTGCTACATGACCGTCTTCACGAGAATTGTATTTTTTACCTCTGTCCGACATTTTTTAGTAGCTCTTTTTTCTTTCGGAATGATTGTAGCTAAAAAAATAATTTGAAATAGAGAAAATTATATACAATTGCAAAATTATGTTTTTCTCAAGAGGCCCGAAAAAACTTCATGTGGATCATTTATTTTGGAGGTTTGGCTCTTGAAATAAAGGGCATAAGGGAAAAGGCTGCAATTTTTAGGAAGCAGAAATGTAATCAGAAGTCGCTTTATTTTTTACAGGGTTTCTCGGCAAATACTTTGCTCTAAGTCTTACGTGGAAAATGATGGGTTGTTCTATAATTTTATGATTATCTTTGAAGTCCTATTGAGTAAATGCTTTGCATCACAATCATAGCCATTTACCCGTCGAATGTATGTAGGTATGTGTAAATGCCCGTTCAGGTTAAAATCAAGTTGTTGCTCCTTCTTCAATTGTGCAATTTGTTGTTTTCTTTTCATTTTGCACAATCGAATTTGCATAAAAAACTTGTGTTGATTTATTTTTGGTTTCGAATGTCAGTAATAAAATTGCAACTTCAGAAATTTTCCTTTTCCTTCAACACAGCAACCATATATCACCCAAATATAATTTAGCTTTAAGGTAATCCAAAATCCTCTCATAAAAATCCTAATTAGATGCGAGTATAGCACTAAACATCCCCTTGATTACATGTCATAAACTATATGTACATGAGTCAGAGGGAAACAAGTTGTCATGCATCGTAATCGTACCGTCATTATTTTCATCCACTCTAATGCATCGGCATTGGCACTCTAAAGACGACGAGATGAATTCTTCCCAAAAAAAACACGTATGAGCACGGATTAGTTGTATTACTGAAATTTCAATCAGTCGTCTTGTCTCGAGATATGTAAACTCCAAGAAAATGTATTTCACCATTCCACTCCACGACCATGTTTTCGCGAATAATAAGAGTGGAGATACTGACTGAGATGTGTAACGCCGTGTGCATCTCACGAACATCGAGCACCACCGCTGCCACCATCCACCACCACCACCGTTGCATTTATTTTCAACTTCTCTCCTCATTCCCATCATCCCTTCAACACTAATAGATCACAAGAAAGGAGGATCTCATTGTGGTCTGCACACGTTTTTGATGGTGATCATCTCCTCTCAGCATCCATTTACCCACCAAAGATGATCATTGTTTTGTTGGTCGAATCCCTCAGAGAAATGAAATCTTCCCATTCCAGATCCAACGTTCGATCAGTGAACACCTTTTGAAAAGGAACTCTACCGAGAAGCAATTTACAAAAAGTTAAACGGTTTACAGATAAACAACAGACATTTACTTTGTACTTACTTTTTATTCCAATCTTCGCCAAAACAAATGAACAATATGTCACTTATGTAGCGTTTTCGAGTGCTCTTAAGTTTTCAAAAAATTAATAAAAGTTTTGTTTTGACTAATAATGCGAATCCCAACATCACGTCTGAGTCAGTCTCCATCTTCACGACAACTTTACTCGACGACCAACCCAAGCCGCCAGTACCGATCGAACGCATTCGCGAATGTGACAAACCATTACAGTATGGCAGCAACGGCAACAGCAACTCACCACCAGTATACCACCGGAGGTGGGTCCACTTCCAGTTCCTCGTCCCGGGAGTATTACTGCCAGTTTTGCCAGAGGAGATTTAACAAATCCTATAACCTCATGATTCACGAACGGAGTCACTTTGAGGACTCCTTTGTTTGTGATGTCTGTGGAAAAGGGGGTTTCCGGAGCAGAGATTTGCTGAGACAGCACAGGTGAAAAACTTTCTTTAAAGCAACTTATCATTTCATCTTTGATCTTATCTTTGAGAATATCATTCAATTTTGAACTATGATACGATGTGAATGATGTGAGTGTCTCATAATGCCCCAATCTAATGAAATCCAATCTGATTTGATTGAACAGGTCTCAACACTCCCCAGGTGGCTCCTCGTCTTCATCTACCTCGTCATCGTCATCATGCTACTAGTGAGAGCCTTTCCACCAGAAAATAATCGACTCCACCGCACCAAACCACTACCATACCATTACAATTGCCCAAGTCAAGAAGCTCGACTTTTACCGCAACAAGTGTGCAATAATTTTTCTCTGAAACTTTCTCCTTGTGTGTAAATACCAGTTGTTTTGTCCCTGAGAGTATATAATCCTCGTGATATAAACCTTGACTGTTTAAATAATTATCGACTTTCCCGTGTTACATTTTACCCGTTCGTTTTTACACAATTTCTTTCAGTACTGTCCTTGAGAATTTTCTCCTGGACAAACAACACATTATTTACTTTTACTTTATGTTTGCAAAAAATGGACAGAAAATGTGTTTGAAAACGTATAATTATTATTATTGTTTTTCTCTCTATCATGCAAGATGTACCGTATTTTTTGTTGATCTCCTTTAAGTTCGTGTTTGTTTTTTGTAAATACTGTATTTGTTTGTACAATGTCGAATTAAAGAATGAAGTATTTAAAATAATTTATGGAAACAAAAGAAATCTGATTCCTTTTCTTGTTTGGAGTTTTTCATATCATCATAATAGTAACTGACGATTGTATAATATCACATCGCCCCATGGAATGCATTTGTGTACTCATTTCTCACCTCGTCATCATCATTTCATACTCCATTCTACCCTGAATTCTGCATTTAAAAAGCGAGTAACAAGTTAAAAGGAATTGTATCATTTTTGTCATCCCTTTCACTTCTTCAAAACCCATTTGAGTCTGTAGCGCACACAATAAAGCAACAAAAAAATCTCATCAGCAAGAAACATCAAAGAGAAGACATCATCTTGTAAATTGCCTTCATGCATGCATAAAAAACACGATCGCACACGACACGACACATTATCCTTCTTTTGTATCTTACATTTTTTATAATCATGATGATGAGCGAACGACGACGTCATGCGTTTGTGTGGAGAGTGCCTCGAGTTAAGATCTGAAAGAAATGGTGAAGGGTAAAAAATAGAAAAAGGGATTTCGATGTTTAGAGGTGAGCACAAAAAAAGAAAATGTTCTTCCCTATTCATACCTTCAATTTTAACACGAATGTTGTAAGATAATAAAAATGGTTGCAGGAATTCAAAAGTTCATTCGAAAATTGAATGACATTGATTCCTGTTTGGTATTTAGTGTCATATCCCACCAGATATCTGTAGAAATCGAAATTATAACTTTAATTGATCCTGGAAAAAAGTAAAATCCAAAACGATGGATAGAAATTTTTGTATGAACCACTGTATATTGTACCTTATCGTTTTCAGAAAAGAACCCTCCATTTTAAACTAAGTATCATTCACCCAGTCCTTTTTAATTGAATACATTTTCGCTGGATTTGAGACATTTGAGTTGTTCAGGCATTAATTACTTGGCGATTTGCGATGGTAATTATCAAAACATTTTTGTATCGTCATATAACTTAATGAAGCCGAAGGTCATGGTTGTTCTGTAAAATAAAAACCTTTTATTCATTAACATACATATACTTCATTGCATTCGTTCAAACATTTTAACTGACAAGTTTCGTGATTAATTAAAAAATTAATTTTTGACTCTTTATGTTAAGGAAAACTTCAGACATAATAAAAAATTGTTATCTAGAATTCAGTTCCATATATATGATAACATATCGCCGAAAACTTTACCAGAGCGTTCCGCGGATTGTTTGTACACCGCCAGATGTGGGATTCGACGAACAGAAAATTCTAAGCAACTGAGGGATATTATGTAGGTTGAACTATGAATGAACACAATCTTTTAAAGCAAATATTATTTAGATCATTTCTGAGTTAAACCAAGTACTCTCAAAACCTCTCTTTTGCACACCCCTACTTCCTCAGCAATAACCATAATAACACTAAGGAAAAAACCTGTTGTCTTTTTCTTGAAAACCTCATCTCATATTATGTAAATCAAGCCATATAGTGTCGTGGGAAATGGGCGTATAAGGCAACTATAAAAAACTCCTTCAGAAAAATCTGAATCTCGAAAAAAAATCCTTGTACACTCGAGCACTCGTTCGTTCCTTTTTTATATAACGAAAATTCTTTTCTTCAGGGTGGTCAGAAATTTATTGACTAGATAAGAATCATAGGGTTAAGCATAGTGAAAGAAGGGAGAGAGGAGAGCATATGAAAAAAATTGGTATGCGTTTTTTTCTAATGGACTTTATAACATTCATAAAAAACACGTACCTGAAATGATCTGAACCAAGTTGTACAATATCTGCTCCTTTGCCTGAGATTTTTTTCGTGCCTTGAAGCAAATCATCATTTTTCTCAGATGTTTAATGTTTGTCAAAAGGAGGAAAAAATTAGATTCCTGTTTGTTTGAATATTTATTGGCTCTTTTGGTGAGGGAATTGGGTTGTTATTGTTTCTGAAATTGTTATTTCCTCTAAAGAGGCTGGTTCATGATGCTGTTGCTGTCGGTGACAGTGACAGGGAGGATTTTTAAAGGGAAATTGAATAAAAAAAGTCAGAGAAAGAAACGTTTTCATTTTTCATTGAGAATACATGATAATGCAATTTAAAAATGCAAAATGGTACGTTTGATGCGACAATGCAATTACAAAGGTTCATATTTTGCAAAAATACATCTTTCTTTTAAAAATTCCAGTATCAAGTGGCTGAACTCAGAACCAGTTTAGTAGTGTCTGAATAGAGATTAAAATTCTTTAAATGCAAGATCCCAAAAAATGATCACAAATCTGAAGATCGGATCAATAGGTCACTTCACATTAGGAACGAATCCAACAGAAAAAGTGTCC
The DNA here is from genome assembly GCA_027744415.1 of Seira ritae. Classification (NCBI taxonomy): domain Eukaryota; kingdom Metazoa; phylum Arthropoda; class Collembola; order Entomobryomorpha; family Entomobryidae; genus Seira; species Seira ritae. The sequence continues at coordinate 5,925 of JAHZNI010004122.1, read as the reverse complement.
ACGAAGAAAGCTCGTTTGACAAAGATTGTAGCCATGATCATGCTTCACGGATGAGTCTCTCTCGGAGGAACGAAGGATGGAGTAAAAAATTGGAGCCTGATGACTGCAGAGACAACAGTCAACACTCGCTTTATGTGTCCCCATGCCCATGCATGAAATGGAGGAGCCACCAACGCGACAACTCAATTCTGTCACGCTGGTGGTCCGCTTCTCCAAACAAACAATAAAGTACCCAAACACACAAGATAAGGATTAAAAAACACGATACTCTCGTCTGATTTATTTTTATTATCGGGAGAGAACGCAACGCAATTGAATCGTAAAAAGGTGTTTTATTGAGAACACACACACGGGATGCGGCACGGCTCAACTTTTCACTCCAAAAAATCTTCACTATTGACTTTACAAATTGGACTTTTATGTTTTCTGCTCTATCTTGCGCTGGTGATGAGATGTTATGAGGGGTGGGGTAACTTTAATGTTAAATGCTTAAATTAATTTGTTACGTGCGAGGAAAAGTATGCAGGTGTGTGGGATCCGATTGTACTATGCGACATTAACAAACTACAACGTCAGTGTAGGGGCAAAATGAGACGGCTTGACTCATTGCTGATTGTGATTTTGAAAGGAGTGAATAAATTTTTATAATTTCCTTCTTCGTCGAATGATCATGAAAGCGGGGAGATAATCCATGAATGCGTCAATTTCATATCATGAGTTACTGTTACTACTTTTATGGAGGAAAAAGTGATTGGAAGGAATGTGGCTTGTTTAGGTTAAGGCGGATGGATGATAAATCCTTTGTGGCATCGCATTCATTCGTCACCGGATATCCTGAATTTTTACATGTTTGCACACCAAATGTTTTGTTTGATTGTTTTAAGATGAGATGAGAAGAAGGAAATCGCACGAGTGTGAATGTCATCATCAGGCATTCCTCCTTTAAAGCTGTAGTAATTAAACTGTGCGGCGAAACATGAGTACTACAAATGAGAAATGTTCGCCGCTGATATGAAGAATTTATCAAAGAATATGAGTAAATTGCGATGAGATAACTGATGCTGAGCGTAATTTGCATGGCAAAAGTAATTCACACCATGGGTCTACCACTAATGCAAAATGCATTTTGCATATAAAGAAAGATGAAAATGAATGGGAACAAAACGTATGTTACCGTGAACATCATTATCATTATGGGCTACCAAATCATATTCTTAATTCCGAACGGTTTCAGTGGAGTTCCTGACTGAGATTGGTGATAATTAAGATCTTTTTCTTGAAAAAATTTGTGTGTAATGCCAAACTGGCAAGTTCATTAACAAATTAACAATGCGTAGAGAAAAAGAGGTGAAATGAACGGAATGAGACAACGCCAGCGTACACACGCAACGTAACTTGTGTTTGCAGGTGGGCATGGGCAACGATGTAGAATATGAATCGCCCATCTCAGCTTGACTTCACTGCATTCCTTTTTAAGAACTATATGCTTAAGGGAAAATATGTGAATCATTGAATGCTCTCTGGATTCCGAAGTCAACATATGCATAGACTCATGAAATGTACTACCACAGACTTTCCAAGTCACCTGGATTTCAAAACCTGCCATCACTACTCCCACTCGCAAATTAGGTGCATGCTGCAATAAAAAGGTGCTCTAGCTAAGTATTAAGGAATGGAAGTTGGCCAAATGTAAAGAGTTGGAAAATATAAGAGCCGGTGCAGCTGTAGCTACTAATCTACGTCATGTCCATTGAATTGGCTTGTACCGGATGTTCTCCCAAAATCTCAATATTTGATTTAGTGAGGAATCACCAAAACCAACAAAGCTTTCAATCATGTAAGGTTGCAACTTCCGCGCAAAAAATTGGTATCATTCGCTTTAGCACTGAAATATTTATTTAAACAACGAAACAAGCGACGAGGAAAAATAATAATTTACAAAGATCGTGAGAATACAATACTGTTTTTGATAATAATAAAGCCACACTGCTTCTTAAAACCATTCTGCAACTGCACTTCATTCCCCTTTCCCTCCATTTCCACCTCCACTTAAATTGATAATATCATCAATAAGGAAGCCCATTTTTCCCCGCCTCGCGTCGGACCTCTTCTCCTCAACCTCAGTGAACTCCCTCTGATCAATGATGTCCCCATTGCCTCCAACGCAATCTACATTAGAAAGAAAAACAATTTTATTTTAGCAAATCTCATGTACATACTTCAGTACTTAAGGCAGATTGAAAATAGTAATTAAAGAATGATATATTTTGCATACCTATGGTCCCTGAGATGATCTTGTCTGCGGAAAGCCTTGCCACAAATGTCACAAGAGTATGGCCGCTCATCAGTGTGAGTCCTCTCGTGTATCAGCAAATTGTAGCTTTTGGTAAACTGCCTATTGCAATACTTGCAGATGAACTGCTTCTTAGGTCTCGACGATCTCTTGGTACGCTGAGGTTGCTGTTGAGTCTGCTCCACTGAAGTTGATTGTCCACTTGCTTTCTTCACTCCGCGTCTCAATGTACCCCCTACAACACTTTGGCTTGTATTGTGATGATGATTGTGCTGTTGCTGCTGCTGTTGTTGTTGATGATGCTGCACAACAATCTCATTTGGACTACTCCCACTCGTCAATCTCTTCATTGTGCTCGCCCCTGTGGTGACGAAATCGCCGCTCGTTCTTGAATTGGCACTTGTTCCACCTCCTCCCCCACAAGTAGCTGTTGCAATTCTCTTGAGTTCCTCAACAGAATAAAGTGCCACCGGGGGAGGTGGTGGAGGTTGATGATGAAGTCCACCAGCAGCAGCTGCCAATCTATTCAAGTAATATGTGGCCGTTGCAGCCATCAGCAAGTTGAAGTTGGGAAGATTTCCCTGATCCTCCGGGAGAAAGCGTGGGGGCGCGTGTTGAAACAAATGGGGGGAAAGTCGGGGCGACGTAGGAGCAAGGAACTGCCTTAAAAACGGATTGCTCAAGTCCGCAGGCGTTGGAGTGGGTGGCATTCCTAGAGGTGGTAGGAAGATATTGTGTTTCAAATCCAGCTTTTGACTCCGTTCCGCTGTCGGTTGTTGTGTCATCTTTGTTATCTCTTGCACGGCGGTGAAAACTCTTTTAATCTTCTTATCAGCGGTATTTTTGCCTTTTGATCTTCCAGTGTAAATGTCAACAGAGAATCAAACTTTTTTGGAACTCTTCACTACTCAATTTCCTTTGTTGGACAAAAAATTATCCGCCTACACAGTCCAGTGAATAATGGAAAGGTTGTGTTTAAAGCTTTAGCTGAGCTACTCAATTGTGGCTCCCGTTCACCGTGAGAGTTCGCGTTCTACTGGTGAGTAGCTGGCTACTGTGAAGTGGGGAAAAAGGATTTTTTTCAAGCATTTTTTGGGAGCCGTTCTTCTGGTGGTGCAAGACTTCATCGCATGCATCGCAGCTCATCGTATTTTTTTAAAAGTGCAGGAGCATATCGCAGACACTACTTCAGGAGCATTACCAGAATATGTGTAGGATGCGTCGTATTCTTGCTCTTATTCTTTTCGGTAGTTTGAGCCTTGTGTTCCGCTTTTTTCTATGCAGTAGTTGATTTTTTTCGTTTTATATGGCTATATCGTTGCTTCTGTGGTGAGTTGAATGTGTTTGTTGGCATTTGGGAATATATACCCCTTTTACCAATTCAGCTCTCAGGCTTGGCCTGCTTGTGTTGTGGTGAAGGTTTCAGCTCTCTTCGTTCGCTTTGCATGACTATTGCTCTCGCTTCTGAGCTGAGGCTGAGGATGATCACGACGACTCAAAAAAAGGATTGTTCAGTTTTTACATGGATGATCTGCTGTGGTGTAAGTAGCTCTAAGGTAGCTCTCTATTTTTTATGCATGCAGGTATTGCTGAGACTTGTTACATTGTTTTTTGTGGCGATACTTTTTTACAGGATTTTTTTTGTTCGATGATGAAGAAGAAGATGAAGGGAGTTAGTTTAGTTGGGAGTTGAAAAGAGTTTTTTTTCGTTGTGGATGGATGACAATCATTGCGGGATTCATGCTGGCATGGTGCATGCATATCGTTGAAATATGGTTGATATCTGGTGATGATGGTCTCTACAGTTTTCATGGGAAATGATGTAAATGGGAGTTTAATTTTTTTACCAAAATGTGAGGATTACGAGAAGCAAAGGGTAGGGAGTATGCAAGGGTTGATGATTTCATGTGGGGAAACAAGAATTATGGGTGGGTGTTTTCAATAATATTTGGAAACTTGAGATATAATATGGTATCAGGTAGGGAAGCGATTGGGAGTCAATTTTAATGTCTACTGGAACAAGGGGATGCGTCGGCGGTCTCATCATGCCCCAAGTCGCATATCTGAGCTAAGCATTTATTTGTGCATGAATGCATAACATTTTCATCTGCATAGGAGAAAGTTGCGAAGCATTCGTAAATATTGTTGAAAAGGGTACCATGGCAGACGGTAAACGCATCAAATAACATTCAAAACTCTCACTTAGAACTAGAGATGTGCTGATTTCGTTCTGGGGAGAAAACTAAGAATTTATGGTTGCAGAAACAATTAATTGTACAACACAATGGCCCTGAACTGGGTCAAGTCATGGTGACTGTCGCAAAGCAATAATTTTATACTTTAGTTGTATGTTCTCTACCTTTCACATTATCCTGCTTTAGCAGGTTGAAGAATCACGCAGAACAAAAAAACGGAAATTTGAAGAGCCAATTATAATTAAAACGTTTTAGAACCAGGGAAAGGAGACTTGGCATTCGAGTGAAGTATTCATAGAAGCGATTTGGCTTCGAAAGGTTTCCGTGTTAAGAAAAAAGTTAGGGTTTTTAAAAGCAATATTAATATTTACGCTCGAGATCTATTTAGTTCGACTTCGACCACAGAGGATCAGTTTAGTCAGTCAGAGACAATTTAGTCAGTTTCTCAGCAATTATTGTTTGACGATCCTTGTCACTTCTCTTGTGACATTTCATCGTTAAGGCAACTTATTTTTTCATTTTTAAGAGATTTTTTGATCCCGCTGTATCGTTGAAATTGGTATTTTTAGCCATCCTCAATTCTTGGAAGAGATCAGATAATTTTAGATGAAGTAAAAATCAACAAAGTCAAGAATCAGGAAAGGTTGGAAACCTTATTTCATGCATGTATGAAACTTTCATTCCATTGAAGTATTCTAATCCAACGAAGAAATATTGGTCGCTTAATTATCGGTCTGCAAGTAGTTTTTACGCACAGTTAATTTGGTGACACCGTAATACAAACCAAACTAGAGCGTCAACCCTTCTGGTTAAAAATATAGAATCTTATCGAGCTGGAACTTTTTTTATTGTGTATTTTCTTTTATATAGTAATTTATAATAATTCTCCACTCCAGGCGTACTACAGATAAGTGCTTTCAACGATAAACACATCTTTATGCTCTGAATATTACATGCAGAATTTATTTCCTAGATTAGCAATTGAATGTATCAATCGATAACTTCTCCAGAAAACCTGAAAGTTGCATTTATGATATTTGTCGTAAAATCATCAATACGCGTTTTCTAAAATTATGACATTTTGTACCAAATTAATACACATTGAGCACAGGCGGAAAGAATTTTATATTTTCGAAGTCCGTATGCATTAAGTCATTTCATCATTTCACACATTATGTATTGGCATTTCTACAAATTTCAAGATTAAAGTAAAAGCATACAAACAACAAGGTGCATATTCACTAAGCAACCTTGGCAACCAAAGTGGTGAAGTTGTGTGTTGAATGAAATGAACGCAAACTACAAAAAACTAATTCCCTTGAAAACCATAGCAACCGTTTGACACTGTTCAGTTATTTCTATTCATAACATGCTTACTTGCTTAATCAGATGTTTTCTTTATTTAATTGCACTTCTACTAGCTACATTATATAAGCC
>JAHZNI010004121.1:0-11528 GCA_027744415.1 Seira ritae | reverse complement strand
AAACGATTATCAATTAATTAAACTGCTCAATAAATAATTAACACTTATGTTGTAACTTGAGCAGTCATAGTCAAGTAATAAAAGGCACACTTGTAAGTTGTGATCTCTGCTAATAACTCAATTAGCGCACAAATTCACCAACTTCTTCGTATAAAAGAATAATTTCAACTTTCTGCGTGGTCTAATTTCGCAGGTCTTTTGTCTTTATACTTTGGTTTTGTGTACCTCGCCATCTTCAGTAGTTTCAACATTGGTTTTCTATTGCTCCACTTTATTACTGGACATTCTATCTCTTTTGTTGGTGGCAAAACGCTGCTGTTTGTGGCTCGCCTGAAAATAATGATGGTACGCACCTCTTCTTTAAAAAGGAGGATCCCATATCCCATTCATTTTCATTAGCTATTTGATCATCATCACGGAATACTTATTTCTACTCAAGTTTCAATTGGAATCATAATGAATGACACAGGGAATAGAAGACAATTCGCAAAATCGATACTGTAATATTATGCATACAGATTTCCACACAGTAGAAGCGTAATAGTCAACAGATTACTGATAGGTGTGTACGAATTTTAAACGCATATTTTTTTCTAATTAACGTAGCGTAGGGGAGTAGCCTCTTAGTTTTTCCAGGGGAGTCAGTTATGTGTAATAAACTCATTTGCGAAATTCCTGTCCATACATTTTACATTGGACTGTTAAAATTTTGGGAGGTCGATTCGACCTCCGTGACCCCCCTATAACTACGCCCCTGAGCGTGCCATAATTATATTATGTAATTCAGTTTCCATTTAGTTTAACAAGTAAACTTATGCATTACTGGAAATCAATTATGATGAAATAAATAACTTCGGGGCGCATTGCGATACGTTCAGCAGAGCTATTCATAATCTCAGTCTGACTATAAGTTCCCGTCCTATCTGCTATATCCCCAGCATAATAAAAAGCAAAAGAATTTTTAAGAACATCCCGAAACCTTCTAGTTTCTAGTAGATCTCTTAGGTATGCCCAGTGCAAGTGGAAATTATGTACTTGCAGAAAATTTCCCATTTGACATTTTTCTGATGCCTCAAAACTGCAACGCTAGCAAATAATATAATCTTAAAAAATCAACTCGAGAGACACTGTGGCTTCAAAATACAAAATACTGCTCACTACTTACATGAGCCACCAAAACCTCTTCAAATGATTAATTGAAATACGAGTCTTTATTAGGAAGGAAATCTATTATAAGAGTTCTAGAAATGTTCTTTCTGTCGGAAGACGATCACCAAGTAGTAATATATTGTCCACTCATTGTCAGAAAGGTGCAAACATTTTCATTTTCGATACTTCTTTACGTCTCTCAAAAAATAACACGTCATTAAGTATGCTTCAGTGTCAGCTTATTTCTAACAAGAACATCACTCCATAAAAATTAGCGTGACTTCCATCATCATCGTCATCATCATAATTCTCTCCTTTCAACAGAATAGCCATTCATTTTGAAAGAATGCTAATGTAAATCACTTACGTTTTGGTAAAAGCATATATTACCACTTCAGCGGCTTACGGAATTCATTTCAACAACGCATAAATGGCGAAATGACGTATGTGATACTTGATATCTTGCTCTACCTCATTATCAGATTTGTGCGACAATGAAACCTGCATGACCATACTATTTATTTATTGCGTGAAAATCAATGTTGAGGTAATTACTGACCACACTCAAAAAAACTCTTCATTCTTATCGTGGAAAATTTTTTCTTCCATCTACTCATCTACTTGAAGGAGTTACTGACCTTTAACGTCCCCAAAATATATGTTATCTCTTCTCGTTACCTATCTACCACGCATAAAGCATTTATCTGTAAAAGGAATCAGGGAAGAATATTTTAAATAAATAAATTGGGGCACTGTGAAATCCTCATCTCACAATTTTCCACGATCGGCTTCACTTGACTTTGTGTCATGTCAGTTTAGTATTTTATTTTTGCTTTTTATGAGACACTGCGATAAAAATGAATTCCTTAGAAAACATCACTGTAAATTTAAGTACATACATTGTAAGTAGATTGGTCTTGCATATATTTTCCGTGTGAGTGGTGTGGTGGTGAGCAAAATGGATTAACTTTGTTTTGTTTAGGAGAGTCACTTAAAAATAGTGAAGCTGTCTACGAAAAAAGGCATGAAATATGTTTGGATTTTTATCTTTCTCAAGAAATTCATGGAAGAGTAGTTGTAAGTCGCAAGTGTGAAATGACAACAATGGCAAAGTGCCCACTACGAGTCCTACAAATTTAACTCTTTTTTCAGATGAAGTTCCTCTTCTCTTTGCTCATCATCATAATGAAATAGGGAACAACAATTGGCATTGCAAAAGTCACAAGGAAAAAGCCAGACCAAGCCAAGCCAAGAATATTTCTTTTTACTGTTATAATTTTCTAAAAAATGAATACGTTAAAGTGATAATTTGATTCACGGTTGTCATTCATGGGTGTATCACAAGATTTAGAAGTTGATGAACCGTGTGTGATTTGGACACCTAATAATGAGACAATTTACAGCCATTTAAAGGCAACGTTTATATATTTTCGCTTCGTTACTACTACCGTTTCCTTTTATTTACTGATGAGATGACAGCATATCACCAACCAAGTCAAGTGGGAAAGCTCAAGTAAGGCGGATGGAGTGCTCTTATTTTTGTAGGTGGTTATGGCTATAATATGGTTAGTCAGCAATAAATATTCATACTTATTTTAAAGACTTCTCAGACATCCATGCAACCTTTTCTATACCACATAATATTTTGCATTTCATATTGTCCTCTGCTTTCAAGGGTGGCACTTTTCTGCGGTGATCCCTACAGTCTGCAAAATGGCGATAACAGGTCGCCTCTTTCTTCTTCAACTGAAAAAATGATTCCATTGAAATACAAGATCGTTACACAAGCTATTTACCACTACTACCACCCTGATAAAAGATGCTCTTTATTTCATTACCTAAGTAATAATAATCCATTGTTGACTTCGTTGTTGCCTTACATGAGAATGAAGAGGATAAACTCGTTGACATCGCAAACTATGCATATCGCGGCTTGCTGGCATGGCGTGCTAGAGCGTAGAGGTGGTGGGTTATGTATTCAAGATGGAAATTGTTTAGCGATAGTAATGCAACTTAATTGACTTTGCTACATTAAGCGTGAGCCGGGCCAAGCGATGACTACAAGTATGAAGGAAAATATTAAAAAAATTGATTGCCTACTATGTATTTTTTATGTGTCTTGAAGGATAAATAAGGATTTTATTATTGCACATCTCCAAGTCTCCAAACCAAAAATACTCTTGTTTTTTCACCATGCGCTCTGCTATTTTTGTGCAGACATCAGACAGAGAAGAGGCGCACAATAGGAGAGGGTTAGCCGAAAATTAGAAAAAAAGAGAGATGCAATGCAATTCATGGATGTGATAGTGATGATGACGATGAGTGCAAGAAGCGCAAGCGAGCAATCTTGTCTGTCTGTCTGTCGCTCTCACTCCAACTTTGATTAGAGCCCACCAGCTGCATTGTACTTATTGCGATTAACAACGTTGTTTCATGCTTCCAGATCAAACGTGCACACAAATTATAGGCTTTGCTTATTGCTCCTATTTAAATAAAAATAAATGAAAAGAGAGATGCAGTTTTCCTAATAATGATGTTGAGTTTGTGTGTGTGGGGAGTGGGGAAATAATAAGTATCGTCTAATGTGGTTCAGTTGGTATTATTGCTCTGGTGCTTTTTATTAGCCTGACCATGAACTCCATACTAACTGCTAACATCATAACATAACGTCTCTTGAAGCAGGTATATCCAGTTAGAAAATTTCAAGTTTATTCCTCACCAGGTATGCCGAGCGGCAACAACCAACAACTGCTGCGCTACGCTTCGACTTCTCTTTTTAAAGGAGAAAACAGCAGCGACGAAACATTTATCGGCCCTTGCAATAATCTTGAAAATGGATAGTCATTTTAGGAAGAAAAAAATCATAATTTTTTTTTACTTTCAGCGGTTGCTAGTAGGCTCTGAAGGAATTAGTTTTACACTTGTATCAGCACTAAGCACATCAAAGTCGAACTCCTGGGTGAGATTTGTTAGAGATTAGTAGCCACACAAACTTGCTGATTCTCCTGTCAATTATTTTCTTGTTATTCGTGAGTTGATTGTGATCGTTTCGCTCCCTTGTAATTATTTCAGAGGTGAAATCACGTAATTAATAGGTTGTAGTGAACAGTGAAATGAAATGTTCCATCCATCCATCCAACTTCCATGATGCTCAGAACACCCCAGGCCATAACAGAATCATGTTATTTATGATGATGGATAAAGTTTCGGGGTTTTCATATTAAAAAGTTGCTTTGATAGAAGTTGATCGAACCCTTTTCAATGGATTACATGTTTTCTCATGTGTGGCGTAAACTGGTGTATCGTTGCATCGTTAAATACAATCCAATAGGACCACAATTAATTATAATGATATTATTATTTTTCGGGTGGGGTGGAGTGAACTTCTCATGCGGAACTTATTTTAAGAACTCAGAACTGCATTTCTCTCAAATTAGGACATTAAAATGCATGGACATGTTTACCTTATCATCTCTTTGTTGATTTTTTCATTGAGAAATGCACTTTTTTTTGCATTGGGAGTGCATAATTTAAAATGTTGCTAAAGTAATTACATTTAGTTACAAAGTATGGTGCATGTAATTCATGAATCATTACCAAGAGAATGATAGGAATGGCGTGTTTTTGATGGAGATTAGAAAAAAGTGTTCAAGATCAACGAGCTCTTCCTCCAGATAAAGACAGCTCTATTTTGAAATTTATTGGTGTAAACTGTAAACTGACGTCATCAAATAAAAGGATGATGATAAGTAGGATGTGTGGAAGTTGTAAATAGAAATGTTCACCATCAGGACCATCATGCAATGCTTGCTTCGGTATGTTTAGGTATATTGAACTCAAGAAGAGAAAATCAGAGTTGAAACAGCTAACTGACTGGGAAGCAATTTAAGTGTTTTTCCACGTCATCTACAAAAATGGTTTACAGTTTTCCTTCAAAAAGAGATGCTTTTAATGAGTTTCTAGAGTAAACAAATGTTTTAACAGAAGAAAGCCCTGTCGTTTTCAGGAGAAACAGTTTTTCGCGTCTAGCAAATTTCGTTTGAATGGAATTTTTCGGTGAAAGATCGCTATTGCTCTCGGTGTGCAAGTATGTGTGTGGGGGTGATGATAATGTAAATTGTAAATATGTTTTGTGTGTTCTGTGTTCTCTTCATTTCACACTTTGCAGGCTCAAGCTGCTGAGCCTCAAGATCAAGATACATTTATTTGAGAAAGGAATTGGAGAAGAAGATGCTGCTATTGTTACAATTCTGGAACCCGGAACGCCGCAAAAAAATTGAAGTAAAGTGAAATGGAAATTGTTTTTTATTGTGAAAGTATTTACTTTTTGGTAAGTAATGTAATGTATTACATTGCCTGTATGGGATAAAAGGGAGGAATTTCTAATGAAATTAAGGAATGAAAGTGTTCCCCTTGGTGATATTAATTCATAAATTATAAACAATATATGAATTAGGTGTGCTTATACTCCAAGAAGGCCAGTAATACGTCATTTCGATCACGCTGTGCTGGAAGAATTGATGAAGGCAGAACTTGTTATTTTTTCAATTGTGCGGTTGTTCAAAAAATATGATTTAATGGCAAATGAATCACTTCCAAATATGGGGAAAGTGGGAGAGAAGGAAACAGGATTAGGGAGATCTCTTTCTCTTAATCGTATTGGAGCCGCCTGCCTAGCATATTGATTAGAGCTCAAAAATATTATCCTCTACTCAACTCTCATGTCACTTACCTACAAACTAAACAGACTTCACATCACATTATACATTAAAGAAGGAAAGGAAAACTTGTGAGGATTTACAGTTTATGTGATGAAGCTCAACAGATCCGATTGAAGTATGTAATAGTAATAATGACGGTATTGGTATGGACTTGTAAGGTCTAATTGCATGCCAAGCCCACCTAGAAAGCGAGACAGGGAAACTGCAGACACGTTTAACCAAACAAAACCAGCAATAATTTAAGAAAGAAGAAAAAAGCTTGCTTGAATAAAATGAACCTAGAGGAAAAACATTTCATGCGAAAAGTTGCTTTTATGCATAAGATTGGATAATTTTGAAAAACTGATCTGATCAAACTTAAAAGAGATTTTTGTATTGATGTGTGACAACGTGATTTTGATAGATTAATTGCAATCATAATAATAATTGAACAAATATTTTTTCAAAAGTTTAAGCAAAACTGGTTTTTGATTATATTTCCATCACTCATCATCAACATCAGATCTGTACATAACATACTATGCATACATACGTGGTTTCCGTAATTGAGCATAATATTTTACGACAGAAATAATTTTATTTGACAAATATTTGCCTTCAGAAATTAATGGTATACCTGTTGCAGACATGTATAAGGCGTTATCACTATCACGTATTACCGATTTATTATGCATGTTAATAAAAACAAAATCTACCAGTGATCTACATAATATTTTATTGCGATGATGTCTGGCAACCTCAAAACAAAACAAAGATTTCTCATTTCCTTCGAAACGTGTGAAAAAAAACTTTTTTTAACTTTTTTTATTAATTCTACTATGAATGGCACAGGCTTCACAGTTCCATTCTTCTATTAATAAATTATCGAGTGAAGGTGTAAAGGAGGATTTTAGAGATAAACATATTTGGTCATTACAATTTAATTCCATCCGTCAAAATGAACTTATTTGGGAAGATCCTGATTCACAGTACGATTGTTACTGGTAAATTACGACTGTGCGAAAAAAATGAGCGGTGTAAACATAACCATAACCATGCTTTCATCGCTTCAGTATAGAATGTTTCATGTAGCCCCATTTTAGTCATTCTTCATGATATCGGGATTCAATCAAAGCATTGCATTAGGAAATGAATTCAATAATGTTCTCTTCAAATTTATGACAAATTATGACTTGCGTCGATCTTTTCATTGACATGTCGCATTATATTTCTTAGTGCAGTAGGAATATGTAATCAATTTACGAGATGAATATCCAAAGAAATGTGATGGTTTTCGGTGACAAACAATAAAAGGGAAAATGCGTCAACCTGTGTCGGTATCCGCTTCTCTTAATTCATTAGCGGTCTACTAATTCCAATCCCATGAATGATTCATGATCTCTCTAGTGTAGTAATTGTTACTTGCAATCCTATGTTTTTGGCTCGAGTGTTTCAAAGTGTGAATTGCTTCCTATTCCTGAGTATTCATGTACATTAGGTACATTCTTTTCTCGAGAAAATAAATAGCCTCGATATCACGCAAGCAAAGAGGTTGTATTTTTACATCACGGCGAATCGGAGAAAAAATATCAAATAGCGTTGGTGAATGCGACATGCCAGAATACTGTCAGTTTTTCCTTCGTTAATTTGCACTTTGACCATGTTCGGTTTACAAGTTAAAAAGAGGTTCTAGCATTACACCCACTCGCAACATACTGTTGGCCGCACTCCTCTTTTTATAACACGGCTTCAAATTTGACATTATGTATTTTTAAATTAGTATTTAGTGTTGTGCCATTTTAGCATTCAATTCCAAAGCATACCAATTTGCATGCGCGTTGAATGAGAGTTCCATGCAATTGGTTGTGATTGGCCAATCATGGTTAGTCATAGGTAGTTCAAAAATGTACCTCAGCAATGAAAAATATATTTTAGGGACCCAGAGTTAAAAGGAGAAATATGGTAGTGAAGAATGTAATGAATCTTACGCTGTGAACCGTGACACTTTGTCTACGTCTATTGTCTTACACCAATTTATTCAATCCCAGAAACAGCCAACGACAGCGGTAGAAACTAATCCGTACAATGAAGCGAGTGCAATTTCCTTTGACGCTTCTAAAACATGTCGAGATGTTCTTATTGGATTGTCGCGGTACCCGAATTCTAACCCAGTCGATATTGAATTGAGGCATGTAACACGTACTTTTTTGGCTTTCCTCTCAAATGACATTTAAAAATAATACTATTCACGAGCAAAGGGTGCTGTTTTGCAAAGTAAACTACCTAGGTAGGTAGGTATGTATGTACCTGTCTGATTGATCAGTAATTTATTCTTGTAAGTTTAACTTATTGAAATTTATGCTTCATCATGCAATTATGTTTCTGGGAAAAGCTCTTGCGTCATCGTCACCATCAATAAAATTCCAATTGCGATCTAAGATTTCAACTTTTGAAGAGGATGGAAATAGGAATGAATGGGAACCTTTATGTGTAGAAATTTAAATGAATTAGCCATCCTTTTCGTTACGTTTATTAGAGCAAGGTTTCTTTCTTACTACATGCATATATGTGTATGACGCATTTACCAACCAAACAAAGCATATCCTGTTGAGTCTTTGTGCAATTTTATTTTTACGCACTGAAATATACTTTATGCGATGAGGCTCATCCGATGAGCCATCATGATGAATAACATCAAATTCAGGTAAATTTGTCGAAAGTATTCGCTTACCTAATTTGTTTAAATAGTGAATGAAGGACTCCGGATTCCATCATCAGAGGTAGGTAGTTACAGCCTCATCAGAACTTTTGGTCGTTGTTATTCAGGATCTGGAAGATTTGGTTAAAAAATAATTTATTTTTAGGGTTAATTAAATATCTTTCACATCGGATCACGATCTGACAATGATATCAATATTTGCTTTGCTGATTTTTAAAACTCAAATGCAAAGTTATTTGAGTGTATAGCAAATCATGCATCCCACTAAATCAGCGAGAACACCAACGATGATACTTCCATCCATATCCTCCTGGTTTCTTTCTATTTCATGAAATGCAACTTTGGAATCCACATGGCCAAGTTTGGGAGTAAGTTTGATGACAGCATAAATTGAGCTCTTTTACATTTCGCTCGTTTCAACAAAAAAAATCGTTTACGATCCCTAAATGTACTAGATTAGAGCTGCACACGTTACACACACATGTTTGCAGGGAAACGTTTATGGCAAGTTTCGAAGATTTGTGGCGAATTAGTGAAAATATCAATGAGGCATCAAAAAGTGTTCTTGTGGGGCATCGAGGGAATATCAATTTTAAGATCAAGACTTTGATGACTTTTTACGCATTTTGCATCAATTTGAGGAACTAGCTACACAGTAATAATCATGAATTGCTGTGTGATGGCTTTCCTCTAGTGAATTCAACTGCATCAATTTCCCCCTGTGGAAAAGATGAAAATCAGGAAATAATTTGGATCGCTGTTTTATTGCCCTTTAGGATAAGCTCCGTGACAGCATACGTTGAGACCTCATAGACATATCATAAGCGTAGTTTTTATGTGAACGTTCTTCTCGTAAAATTCTGACAGGCCGTCATTTCACAATTCGAGGAAAAGATGAAAACTTTGAGCATAAAAAAGAGCCATGTTCTCATACATATTTACTATTACCTACTTAGATATTAATGACTATACCAGCGAAATATAATTTTGAAATTACAACAATAAGTTCATGTAGTGTTTAGCGTTTCACAAACTCAATAGATTACCTACATAAACAGCTTTACGTCTCTTAATACAGCAAAATTCTGTACAAAATTTAGACTTTCTTTAAGAGATGTTGATTCAATGGTTGCCATTACCACGTACAAGTGCATATGCATAGTTTTAGCATTAGATTTTATATAAAATACGGATACTTAAAGTAATCGATGGATTTTATCATTTCAGAAATCGCGGAAAAGTTTGATAAGAAATTGGAAGAATTACTAGTTCTTCAGAGGGAAGGAAGCAATCATCCCAGAATGGAGCTATAAAACCACAACATTTCTCATCCTCGCCAATTATTAATGCAACAAAGTATTATCGAATTGGAAATTCTTTCTCTACTATCCTTGTCTGACACGAAAACATTATCCAGAAACTGACAGAAATGGAAGACTCCAGCAATCGAGATTTCCCGTTCACCAGGACAGACTCACCTTACCCCTTACCTCCCGGGATCGCCTCATCCGAACTCCTAATCAGTGATGAGAACTACGAAAAGAATTTCGGGTCGTATTCAGACGACAAGAATTCCTCGATGATGTGGCAATTGTACGGGAACTACTCTGGAATGGGGAACGGATCATTCGAGCCCATTGTCATTGAAGAATTCCCATATTATATTAGAATCACTTCGACAATTCTCTGTGGATTCATACTTTTGGTTGGAATCGTCGGAAACATTCTTGTACCAGTTGTCGTGTGGAGGAACAAGGATTTACGCAGCTCCACCAACATTTTCCTCATTAATCTCAGCCTAGCGGATCTTCTCATTCTGCTTGTGTGCATGCCACCTGTCCTCATTGAGCTCCATACAAAGCCAGAAGTATGGGTGTTGGGTGCAGCAATGTGTAAGTTATCGCTTTGCTTTTTTTCCTCTATAAATTTCTCGCACTTTTTCTCTTTATTTCCCTACTTATCTTAAATAGGTATGCAAATCAGATAGCGTAATCGCGACTTTTTCATCAGCACAAGTGCCCATCATCGATAATACTTCGTAGTATATAGCGACGATCTATGATATAGCATGCGTCGTCGATGTCAATAATATGTATCTCCTCCGCACAGAAAGCAAAAATGAAAAAAGAAAGGGGCTGTACATCACAATTTCTTCAAATTAAATGCTTGAATCGTCACATTGAAAGGTTGAACAGCCGACACTTTACAATTATTTATTGAGGCATCTGATCTCTGTAGAAAATAAATGTCGCTGTTATCATCTCTCCCCCTTACATGCTGTCAATGGGACGATATATAATTGATGGCAAAGTGGTCCATGATCATGATGATGATGATAAGAAGTGCGTAATTGACTTAACGCGAGAAGAAGTAAAGAGAGATAGAGAGAGCGAGCCAAACTTTTCCCCAAATAACGCCCACATTATTTTTCACACTTTTTTTCAATGTTTATGCGTATGATTCAGAGACGTTTTCTTGGTAGGAAACCATATTTTCCCGTCCTCCTCTTTTCTCTTCTTCACGGTTCAGTGACAGTCAGCATGGGATTTTCTCGTGTTTTCGAAATCTCAATGCATAATACTTACTTACAAGCTTGCATCTTAAGCTAGTTGAACTCTTTAAAATCGTCGTCATTCGTGATGCCGTAGCGATTTGCGATTTCCAAAACTTTTAACTGTAGAGAATATTATTATCTCCTCAGCAAAATCTTTTCTGCCGCTCTTTGACATTTGTTGATGATGTCAAACTATTTTTTATGTGCGTGTAGTAGTAGTGTGTGCGTACGTACGTTTACCCTCCATTAGCTACGACTGAGAGAGGGAAATGTGAAACGCACTCTGGTGAAATAATGGCAGTAGGATCAGGATCAAATTTTCACTGCCTTGCGATTTATCTCATGTGCTATTCCTTAGATCAGAAAGATCTATGGCTTACATGGACACATCCTGACTATATCCTAT
>JAHZNI010004120.1:0-12704 GCA_027744415.1 Seira ritae | reverse complement strand
AATAATAATAAATACCTGCATTCAAGATTTGGGATGTTCTGCTAAACAAACAACTATTAACTTTATGTGCAGAGAATGGTATAATATGTTTGATGGATTACATTCGAAGTTAAGTACTGATTCATTGCTTTCTTTAAGTTCGTTGAAATCATACGCATATGTAAATTACATGTATTTACAGTTTAATTATTATTCGATTAAAGCTGAAAAACTGAAATATAATTTTTGCTTGTAATCAATAATATGATCGCAGGATAGTCTGTAAATAAAAGCAATTAAAGTAGAGTAATTACCACATTAACTGGTCCTAATTCATCTTTGGATTGGATTTACATCAATTAATTTTATTGACAATCAAAATTCAATTTCAATAGTGTCTATACTAGTAAAATCGTCAGTTGCAGTCTTGTTTTTCATAATGAATTGCAAATGTGCATTGCATTCATATTTCATATATTTATTTTGCACATTATAATGTATTAAGTACTAATAATACCAATCAAAGTGGGTAATAAATGTAGGAACTAAGAATATGGTTTCCTTTTCACTTTAATAATCCATACGATTCACATAACAATTTGCGGTTATGAGTCAATAGTCAACAATAAATATATTAGTTTACACCTTCAAATTTAAGTACATCATATCATATCATGGAATAAATTAAAGCTTTACTGCAAGAAATATATAAATTATGATAGCGATAGCAGCTTATTTAAAATAGCTGATGTAAGATTTTGTCGGTAACAAACGTCAACGTAAATGGAAAGAAAAAAAGAGCTGGAACGCGAATATATGTATATACTATAAATAAATTGAACTGAATGTCTAAAGTTGATTTAAATTAAGAAAAGCATTATATTATGTGGAGTGTCTTGCAACAAACTAAAATTGAAAGCTATCTTGGTACAGAGCTAGTAAATACAATGCACTGATTCCAGCAAAAAGTCCTACATTCTGAAGAAGTAGTGTTATCAATCCCTTTTTCACAGAAATTTTACTAGTTTCCTGAGCAATTTCGTTCATTTCTGGAACCTGCAAAAAATCAAAGATGATTATGATTACATTCCCAGGCAAGCTTTACATAAATAACTAACTGTATAGGATATATGATATCTATAATTTAATAGCAATTCGGATTGCACGAACGGTGCTTACGTAAAAGTTAAGCAATTCGATTCCATCCAGAGTGCCTCATTTAATTTTAAATGGGTTACCGAGCCTTACCAAATATAATCATCCACGCAACGGTTGCAATAACGCTATCTTTCCCCTGCTCGAATGTAACGTGGTGGTCATGGCAATTGCTGGCACGTGGTTTCTATGATTTAAGGAGAATTTGACCTATATTTTCGAATGAATGATGTTGCTTTCAATGCAAATTCTTAAATTACATACGTCCTGGTGACCAAATGAAGCTTTTATGGCTTGTTCCTGGCACTCATAAATTACGCCTGTGTCCCTTGGAGTAGCGGGGAAAATAAGCGAGCTCCTTTGCTCACCACTGGCCTCTGTGACCAAGGGCCCCTTCACCAAATTACCGTTCTCTGTCATTACAGCTATGCTGCTACTTTCCGGTGTACTGGTGCATATGCTGGACATCTTTTCTCGCTTCCAGCTTTTCCCTCGTCTCTGATTAATAGGGAAAAAATACTTGTCAAAAATCAAAGGACTCGCATTTCAATAAATTGATTTAGCAAAAGTGTAATTAAAGACATCCGTAAGTTTATTGAGAGGTTTGAAACGAAAGTGCATTCTCTCTTGAGACCTATTTGAAGCTTCATAAAATGCGTAAAAATCCATGATGCATAATAAGAATATTCAAAATTTAACCGGCATATTTTCATTTTTTTACCTCTTTATAGTCCATGATGAATTTGAGAATGCGCTCAACCATAAAAAATAGCCATATTCCACCCACAATAACTAAAGAGATATGCAGATATCCATGGTTCGGGTCACGTTCATCCAGCCTGAGGGCCTGAAACATTTTAATGATTTCTGCATGAGAAACTGGTTTTTCCGTTGCTGAGTCTGCTGCTGCCTGCCCAAGGCGAAGCAATATTTTGGCAACAAAACAAAACAAGCGACAAAATAAACTTTAGTCGAGCATAATAATTTTCTTCAAGACAGCAGAAAAACAGGTTGATTTAGTGGATGATTTCGAAATTTTTCAGTTTATGCCCAATGAAGGGTTGCATGAATTAATCTCCTGTGCTTGATTTGATTCATCATCATTTTATTTTGGTAGAGAAAGGAAAGGAGCGCAAAAGCTGAGTACGTTCTTGCTGTAAACAAGAGTTTAAAAAAACATACGCATATATGTACCGCATACCTGAGGAAGGAGGTGAAAAACTGCACTTCCAGTTAAAGATCCAACAGCAAGACCAATCATGACTGTTAGCAAATGCTTGTAAAACTCTTTAGCCATGAAGGGCATTAAACTCACTCCAACCAGAGAACTGCAACTGATGATTGTGACGAGGAGAATGCCATAGCCCCAAACTGTAAAATATACATAAAAGGAAAGCAGGTATGCATTATGCATGTATTTTTAGTTATGATTACGAAGATAAGAAAGTTAACGAACAAACACAATTAAATGAATTAGCTCCGTAAAATGTTAAATCATGCGTACTCATATTTCTTTATGTTGACAGAGCCTGAAAAAGAATTCATTTTGGACTTCGTTTCATTTAAATAATTTATAATTATTTAACAACAATAACTGCAGTATAATTTAACAATGAATGCAGTTTTCCATTTTTGTAAAATACATACTAGATAAGCTTTGACTGTTCTGGTTGAAAAAATGAAGCATTAGCTGAATAAATTCATCTTTTATTGGGACATTTCATTTGTTGAATGTACATTAAAATTGCTCGAAACTGTAAAACGGTCATGTACGGAACATAAATTCGTTTTGCATAACCTACGGTAACAAAACTTGCACACATTAAAAGTGTACTTTATTATGAGTCCAGTTTAAGTATGAAACTTTTATTCGAGGTATACGTTTCAAAGCAGTTCCAGCAATAAAAAAACTATGATTTGAATAGAATTTACATTTATGTATAGTATTATGCATTTTGCAAAAAAAAACCCACGAAACACTAATTTCTTCAAGACTTGCAAAAGCTAATTAAATTAAGGTCAAACTAGGGTGATGATAGCTTTATCATGTGAACTTCTAATATCCAAAAAAAATATATACATACATATTCTGCATTCAGCTGAATCAGACTGGTTATCGAATTAAACTTTGTCGCGTCGTCGTCTGTGCAACTGCCTTTACTATATAGCTATCTTGCTTTAAGCTGATAACGGGTACACATTATGTAATTCATAATTAATTCATTGTACTGCTACCTAATCAAAAAGTGTGTATCACGGAAGCCGATTAAATTCTTACGATGATTTATGCTATTCTTAATTTACCATCAATCACCGATCAGGTGAAACAATAGCACATTCATTCTTATCTTGCACTTAAGTGCTTTAATTGCGTATGTATTTATTTATTTTCAAAATATTCATGACGATTCTTCCGACAGCCAAGTGTCCCTTTGAAACGAAAATAAAATTACCAGCTCATGTCATCCCGCGTGATTAAAAATATGCACACGGCGCACACAGAGGTATTACTTACACGCATTATATCAGAGGGGAGGGGGAATTTGCATTAATTAGGTTCGCTGTTAAGCGTCGCAGTAGGCAGAACATTGACCCATACCCATACAAGCGCTTCAGTGACGGAAAGCTTCAAGCTGAATGCAGCGAAAAAAATCTGATAAACATCAGAACATCTCTGGAAAAGTAGTACTTGAAGCAGTTTATTAAACTGGAAAATGAATGATTCATCTTGAGTTTCTGACGTTGCAATTTATTTATTTGATAATCTTCTGAATTAAAAAACTGCCTACCCAAGCTTCCTCTGATATTATCCGCGGATGATAACCTTAAGCTCAGTTCAGTTCAGCTCATCAGAGTTATGATGATGATGACATTTATTGATACGTATTAATTCAATGTCGCATATTCAGCATTCAGCATAAAGCATAGACTACTTTCATGATGAAGCTAGGAGAACCCTGTTTGCTCTTAATTAAGTACATAATTAGTCTTTAACTTTTAATCCCGTTATCATTTAAATGTTTAAAAAAATGTTGAATCCGCACGGAACTGGACGAACATAAATCAAGACGCTACTTTATAAAGCATATTATAAGGCATACAGATACAATTTTTTGTGATGAAATGGAATTTTACGAATTCATCTTCACTGGAGAACAAAGTAGCATGTTTTTTTTCTTCCAAAATATCATATCCTCCTCCTTCTCCTCCAGCTCCAATCTTTAGTCTCTATACCTTATATATTATTGATACATGTACCCTTTTAGTATATCCCATTCAGTGCATTGAGGGTCAAGTGGTGGGTGTTTATCAACCCAACGGATATGGCCTTTTAAGTGAAGTCGATCTGTATGATGATGACTTTTGGAAATATAATACAATCGGCCTTTAACATAAATTTATTGATGAAGTATATGCATATCTCATAATATATAAAATATGCAAACAAATAAAACATTAATAATCAATGCATACCTACGCATCGAATTAATGTTTATAAATGAACGCCCTATTCTGAAACACTTCTCGTCCACGTCCACGCCACATTGTTTGAATTTAATAGAAAGTGAATGGAAAGATAGAAAAGTGCTAAATAATCAGTTAATGACTAATGAGTCAATTAAGAAGGATTGAATGCACTACCTTCGCCAGAAGATGGTTTCTCCTTCTTGAGTATGGCCCTTCCATCTGCTGTAAAATGAATGCCATTGACTTCAGTTAGCTTATCACTATCACCACCACCACCGCCACTAGGAATACTAGGAATGGACAGGCTGTTCTTTGAAACTTCATTACTGGAGCAGCATTCTTCATTTTCGATAAAATAAAGCAAGCGTGGACAGAGTTCCTTGAAGCTCGATTGATTTAACGTTGTTTTCTCGCCGCTGAAGAGTGGAATCGCACTGTCGATTATTCTATTGCATGTAAGCACTTGCCCCGCATCAGAGGTACTGGAGGAGTCCGCCTACGCAAACCAGCAATTAGAAATTTATGCTAAACCAAAAAATATGCTCATAAGTATAATATTGTATTTCCTTTCCGGTTGGGCTCAATTATAATTTCATGCAAATGCAATTACAAAAGACTATATCAAAGTTGAATGAATAATCGCATACCTTTGCCGAATCTCCTGTACTGTTATGACTGCTCCTTTGACATTTTCGCACAGAGTTCGTCAGACGCATAAGCTCCTCATGCGTGAGGCCACTTCTTGAAGTGGCATACTTATTCACGATATGCTCCCACGCGACTTTGTCCAAATCTTTATAAGAATCCTCAGGAGAGGTATGAAGTCTATCATTATTACTTGGAGGACTAATTCCACCGACTTTCGCTTTATGATTCTTGACATCGTAAACTGCGTGCGTCACACTGGAGCAGAGTATCGTCATAACACACGATATTCCGAAGAACTGCCACATTGCTGACTTTTTATACGAATTTTGTACACTTTTTCCTGCAGACATTTTCAAACAAAAGGAGTAGAGGCGATGATGATGACGACGATGACTTCAGTGATGATCTTTTGCAGAGTAAATGGTCGTCCTTTGTAGACTAGCAATGTATGTAGGTAGAGAATAATATATCTAAAAAGTTTGGATCAGATTTTTTTCTTTGAATTACTAAATGAGAAAAGAGGATTCTATGAATTCAGTTCAACATTTTAATAACCTCAACTCGACATTCCATGCATTTACTATTTGGGGTTCATTACAATCTGTGGCAGGTGTGGAGGACCGAGAGGATGCTACATTTAATATCTTCACTCTTCATAATAATTTGGCCTCAATATACATAGTATCATTATTTTATTATGCAAATAAAAATGTCACGGGAAACGAGCAAGACACGGCTATAAAAGCAATATTATGTCAAAATGGGAAATGGACGCTTGTCTTTCTCTCTGCAAATGCAAAACTAACAAAGGTTAATGGAAACTGACTGCCTAAGTCCACAAGCACACGTGCGTGTTTAACTTTAAATGCTACGCTGCTTTTGCAGATTACTCATTCCTCATTCCACATTCCACTTTGCAAAAAAATCACAGTCTTGAACTACTGAACAAAAGCACTGCAACTTTAACTTAGCCCACTGTCAATTTACCCGTTGAGACAATTCAAATTAAGTATGTAATTATGCTTTTAAAAAATTAAATACAAGATCTGGAATTAGGAATATCAGAAAAGAAATTTTTTTGATGGGATAAGAAAGAAAGAACAACTTCCGTGGAACTGTCATTTAGACTGACATCCGTTTTGCAGGAAAAGTCGTCGAGTTGCTCATGGCTTAATTGGCATTAATGGATCCATAGCTTCCTCAAGTGAACTGTTTGATGGTGGAAGCCAGACTGAAGTGAAGCTGGCACTGAGCATCTCTTTTACGAATGGCACAACAGTTACTCTGTCGCTCAAAGAGTTGGCTTTGGTTTGCCTTTGCCTAGACCTAACCAACAATATTGTATTTTACACGAAAAATGCCAGTTTCTGTCTATCTGTCTGCATCATTTTGATTAAAAAGTACGTATTATGTATTTATGTATTATTTAAAAGCTACGTGTATGTACGTATGCTCCTGCTGCTTGCTTACACGCAGCAGCAGCAGCGCAGATGCAGATCATAAAGAGTTTCTTTTCTTCCTGCCAGATCCATTAATATAGACTCAATTTTCATTCTGCTCGGAATTCTGCTTTGCCTGCTAAACTCACAATCAGTGGGAGAAAATTGCTATCTTTTTGGCCACATCGGCATCAATATCAATATGTAATTTTTTGTAACTCTTTGTTCGACATCAATTGGCTAAATACGAACATATCGATTGTATGTTACTTGTCTAATGAAAGCCGAGAAAATAGGCTACTCGCTTTTTCTCCATATTGCATGGAAATTAACTACGCTTTGATGTCTGCTAGATTTAGGAATAATAAACTACTCACTACTGTACAGAGATATTTCTGTTTTTCTAGATTGGCATCTGTAAATTATCTATAAATATAAGTGTGGGACTAAATCTCAGTTGTGAAGCAAATCAATTGGACATACATACCTATAATAATTTCCCATATTTTGGTCCCAACATGAAGGAACATAATAATCATTTTATTAAAATGAGTTTAGGCAATAAGATTCTCACACGAGGAGAATTTATTAGAATAAGACATCACATGAACATGACAATATAAATTAAGCGATTTCTATGGCAAATCAAATGAGTGGCCCGGAAAAAAATCCTTTGCGGAAAAATGATTTTGACTGCGGTTGAGTAAATGTAAATGTCTATGAAACATGCATACATAGGTAACCTGGAAACGAACAAATAAATGCTTAAAAGGCAGGCACTAATTCAATTTAAAGTAGGAGAAGTCAAATCACGTCAAGACGTATGGTATTATTATGTTAATTTTATTCCAAGTGAGGCTTCTATTTTCTTAAGTACTCGCCCCTTTCATCTTTCTGAAGCAAATATTCCTGCCAAGCCAAAGGTTTTAGTCTAACATTTTGTGTCATTGTTTTTAATAATGAATGGTTTTGATTTGGCATTGATTTTTTTAATCAAGTACGGATCTCTCGCCTACACATAATGTGTTAGTACTGCTGCATACGTTGTTCAAAGCCGGAAGAATCTCGTGATTAAAAATTATATGCTCGACAATACTTTGCGTATTACCACCTATCTAGGTATGTCGGACAAACCTCAAGCTTTAGTTTAAAGAGTCTCAGCTTGACTTCAATTAATTTGAGTCTTAAATAGCCCTAATGCATACATAATACATAATGCAATACATAATAAGTTATTATTAATAACATATATGTTAATATGTATGCACATTAACAATTAGTGCTTCTAAAACTTTGGTTTGCACTCATCATCATCGCAAAGGCCTCCACAAAACTCATATTATATGTCATATTAGTTAGCATCACAAAAGTTGCAGGTATGGCATGGAATGGATGAACCTGGGTCTGGTTATTAAGGAATGTGCAGTGCGTAAATGCGTGGGTTATCCGGTTGTCTACTTTTTCGTTGAACATCAACGAATGAATATGTGTAGTCAAAGTAATCCATAAAAAATCGTTCGCATCGGTAAAATGAAATCAAGCAAGCCAATAAGTAATTCAAATCAAGTCTTACACTTTTGTCGTGGTAGACGAAGCTGCATGCAATATCCTGCTTTCACTTCAAATTGAACTTTTCGCATAAAAATAACACCAGGCTAAGTTGTTGCTTGTTTATAACTAAATTCCCCAGCGTGAGCGTGTTCTCATATTTTCTTGTAATCATAGATTACCAAGTAAGAAACGTTACATACTTTCACAAGGTCAAAGCCTGATTAGTGATTAGATATGTTTTCGCGCTTCGCAGCAAGGAAAGAAAACCGCATTAAATTTTACGTTCAATCTTGGCACTTGAAGGTAAGTGTAGTTTAGGAAATATGTAATGAGATGCCAGTCTCGATGAATGAGTGAGACTTTAGCGTTTATTGTACGTACACGATCCCCACAACAAAATGCGCTGTCTGGCTGTTTCTGTTTCGCACGAATGTTAATTGCTCAATTACCCTAATCTCAGTTTTATTAAAAAATAATGTGTTCTGTATTAATCGAAATATATTTTATCTCAATCGCGAGTCGATATGCGTATTATGACTATGGATATACTACTTACCTTTCTCTTTCGCGTTACTTTCCCCATGTTTTCAGTTTAGCTGATATGTCATTAAATAGAAATCACTCCACGCTCACATTTCGATCTTTGTCTCTTTTACACTTTCTCTCACAAAATTTTAATGTACGCAGACACTCATTTTCAATCGGAGAAAATGTTTCAGGGAAAAGTAATTATCTACCATGGTTTATTTTTTAGCAATTCTGGATGCACATTTTTGTGATTGTAGAATTCCTACGTTATATTTCACGATTAATGTATTATTGCTACGGGGCTTTTACTATTTATTGCTGTGTGATTTTTCACTTCACATTTTATTAATGAAAAGCAATGAAATGTTCACGGTATTTTTTCCTGTAGAAATCATATAAAAACTGAAATTATGATAAATTTCTCGAAGATTTCTTCTTCGAATCTTCGCGATTTTTATTTACAAGGAAAGGAGAATGGAATGGTGCGGTAAGGTTTCCAAGTGTATTCCACCAATGTCCCTACACATCTGGTTAACGGGATCAGAATATTTCGGTTTGGCGCACATTAGCATGTACATATGACCATGTGGATTTTGTTGACTTTACTCCACTTTCACTCCAACGTGGGGATGGATAATATGCTCTACACTTCGAGGTAGAACGAACACATGTGCTGCATGGAAATGAAACAGGAAAGAGTACGTCGCATATAAAGAACAAGAGCGTGGGAGGCAGAACTTCGTAAGAGGTTCCAAAACCAGGAGCTTTTCATATTATGAAAACGACAGACAAAAGGCAAATACGATACGTTACCGCATAATAACGGAAATTGTGTTCTGTGATTCATAAAGGTTAGGTAATCGCATTTTACCCCATAACAATAAAAATGTACTGGAATGCGGGTTTCCCAGCGTCTTCGTCATCACTTCATCTTCCGCTTAAAAATAAAATGAATACATGAATTCGCAATGATTCGATAGGAATGAAATACTGCAGTTTTATTTGGTATTATAATAATTAATCAAAAACAATAAGTAAATTTCAACAAAGACAGAGTTGCACAATGATATGGAAAGAAGCTATATAGTAAATGGTGATTAATGCGAGATACGTTAAAGCTTTATTACTCGAAAGTTGAACACGCATTATTGCTAACAAATAAGGCAAATATAACGTCTTTCAATATCTGCTAGTGGATCAGCTCTTTGTTAATCTTGTAGTGAGGACCTTAAGATGTACCTTCTTATCACTAGAATAATGAATAGCAATACAATATTATGTATTTTTTAGCAAATGGAAACACGCGCACTTGCAAATGTGTGCACAAAAAACGGTCTAAGCTTCCAATCCAAGATCGTCGAGCAAGTCGTCAATTAGTTTTAATTTCTCTTGAGATTCCTCCAGTTCGGCAAATGATGCCACTTGACTGGTAATATGGTATCTGATATCATCGATAATTGGAATAGAGTCCGTTTCCTCTCGGCAGGCAACTTCATGTGCATCTTGAACAACCATTGCACGAAAATTCTTGTCTGCCACAAACTAAAAATGAGCACATAAAATATTATTGATTTGCCTTTGAGAATCGGCAATAATGATGATAATAATATTAAAATTGACATACAGCCACAATATTCTCGGCCAAATACTCCGAGCATCGATCTTCCAAACGGACAAGTTCTCGTAGTCGAGCTACTTGCAATAGCTCCAGAACATTTTCACGAGAAACAGCGTTGCATAAATAGTTTCCGCAAAACTTTTTTAATCCCGGGAGTAAATATATGTCTGACGTTTCCAGCACGTCAAACACAATGTCCTCATTTAGCTAAAAAAATAAATGGATAGAAAAAATCGTGATTATCACAATCAATCAGAGTCTAATATTTGATGCACCTATTCCATTCAACAGCTTACCGTATGAGGAACGCCTGTATAGATATAGTAGAGAATACAAGAAATCACCGGAGCAGAGACATCCTTCAGTTTTACGACCAGCATTGAGTTGAACCTCTCATGATATTCATCAAAGTAGTCCTCCAACAGAGCCCTGAAATAGGAGCTCCTAGTGCTTAAGAAGACCTTCATAAAAATATAGAAATCTATTATTACAAAATATGCAAGGGATTTTTTCGATAATTATCATCATGAATGAAGAAATGCTTACTTTGTTGCAGTAGAACTTCACATCTTCAACCTTCAAACACACGTCATGGTATGTTTCCAACTCCCTTTCCTCCTCCTGTTCGACACCTTCATCTTCGTTGAATACATTGTGATTAAGTGGAAGAAATGGAACTCGAGCAAATTCTTCCGCAATCCCAGTGTCAAGAATAGCACAAAAGTCTTCTTGAAGTGCTTGTCGTGTTCGCGGTGTATCCAATACTAATGTGGTCACTCGAATATTGGTTTTCGATAACTCTAAAATTCAGTTAAAAATGGAGGTCTAATTAGAACTCAAATACCTGGGTACGTTATTATACCTTTATGCATAGTGTTTAGGTAATCGAGATTACCCATTACCCTTTTAATCAGCTTTCTTGCCTATATGTGCATGCATATTACTATGATTATATTTCATCCCTAACTAGGTAAATAAATCAGATTGATTGTGCAATCAAGCATGATAATAAGCAAAAGCTTATTCCGACATACATAAATATATTGTCATTTTTAATCCAATTTAAGATGGAACACATAAGAAGCAAAACACGTCAAAAGAGTATACCGGGGACAGCTTCGTTACGGAAAAAAGGTGTGGGTTTCAATGAAAAAGGAGCTTTTAAGGTTTCCTTCCTGTGCCTATTTCTTTCTTCTTCCCCTAAACTCTTCTGGTATTGATGAGCAAATGCTAATGTAGGGGAAATCAGCTCTTGTGTAGTGCTAGCGCAAACATGCATGTCAAGCTTTCACTAGATTGCACAATATCATGATGACACGTGTCAGTTTCTATAAAAGCACTGAATAATCCACACCAGCAGAAAGTGTCCAACTTTTACGTAAATTTGTGAAATCAGTTGATTTTTTTGTTATCTTTTTTAAACGAAAAATATAGATAAGTACGCAACTTCAAATGAATAATTTGTCGAAGAAACTGTACACTCAATACACAAAAACTGGAGGGATGGACGAGTCCTACTTCTTTTCGTACGACAGCGATTCTGATGGCTGTGGTAAGTACATAGACATAGCTTAAATATTTATAAAAACGCATAATTCAACTCACCAAACGACATAGACTGCATCATCACTTCCTCCAATAGTGGAACTAGATTATCAACTTTGCATCTGATGGCCAACCTTTTCATTTCATCGTACTGGTCCCGAGTACATTTTAATTTGCCTGTGTAAAGATACTTGACAAACTCCTCGAATACCTTCGGATCAATCAAATTATTGGAGACGCTGCTTTGCTCTCTCCATTTCTCAGCGAGTAAAGAATTTAGCCCCGGGCTTCGGGCTGAGAGAACGCAACGATGAAGCATGAATCTCTTGCCATCTCGTCCTCCCAAATGTAAAGTGAAATCACTGTACTCTTCCGCGGTTAGAAGCCTGAGTGAAAGCAATCAAATAATGACTCTAAATTTATAATTTTTTATGGCAAATCATATGTAATACATATATGTGCATTACTTTTCGCAAAACTCGTCGAAATCATCTCTTTTCTGAGTTCCCATATTCGCAATCTTTGACTCCAGCAAAATCCTCTTGATTTCATTAGTCAGAGCTCCATACAGGCAGCGCTCCCCATCAAATGTATTCTCCTCACAGCGTGCTCCATTCTCGAGGAGGTACTTAACAACCTCCGTGTGGCCACAGTGACAGGCGTAGTATCTTCACAAGACATGGAAATGTAAATTAATTTAAGCCCTATCCATAAATATTCACATTCAAAGTAATTCCAGCATTGTCATTTAAAAACTTACAAAGGGGTAGAAT
>JAHZNI010004119.1:0-10604 GCA_027744415.1 Seira ritae | reverse complement strand
CGGTACATAAAATTGTCTATTCTTCTCTCGGCAGCCTTTTGACGTTTCTCCGAAGATTCTCTCCGAGACAAGGCGCTGTACAATTTTTGATTGTGACTACATGCATCGTGCTTGTCATTTGAACGATAGTACTATAAAAGCGGAAGTTCATGGAATGAAGTTAAAACCGCTCCTCTCTGAGTTTGTGACGGAAGGATAATTTTTCCCCGTTAAATCATTCATTGCGTTGTCGCACGCAGGAGGCTGGCAAGAAGAGTATGTACAGTTGCTCCGTGGGAATTTCTGCACGCTGAATTTTACACTTTATCAACAGCTTCCGGGGATAATTTTGCTCGAGAGATAGAATCTTTCACGCAGACAGTGGCAGACAGCAGCAAGAAGTAAAAGCAAGAAAGGTGGTGAACTTAAATGACCATCCGGTTGAGCGAAATACTAATTCCCCGAGGGAGTTTTACTACAGACATCTCTGAAGAAATTGAAAACCTACCAAACCACATTACAACAGCAGTCAACTGTCATGCAAAATAAATGGGATGAGAGTAAAAAGTAACAGTGCTTGAGTGTAATCTTTATTTATTAATACAAGTAAAATCTCGGATGATACCAAGAGGGTAGGGCATATTTACTACTGAAGGCAGTGTACTTACTACCTAATTCTGGTACCTAACGATGATATATACCAAGTGAGCGGGGAAAATTAATGCAATTTCAAGGTAATCAAGGTTAAACTACTTGTATCTACAGAACTGACGGAAAGCGCCACTTCATTCAAATAAACCATCCAATAATAAAAAGAACGTTCCCCGATAAAATGTAAATTTATTCAAGGAAATTGGATTACTCATCATCATCATCAGCTTTAACTCGTAATAGATATCAATCCTCCTCGGAAGAATAAACGAAAGTGAATCTTGAAGCACTTTACGTGTGAATTGATTACAGAGTGATTGCATTTGCTTATGAGAGCACGGAGATTCCTACTACTATTCCTCCAAAAACATATTGCATTGCAGTTGCAAAGATAAGAAGAGGAGGAGAAGGTGAGTAACCACATTCATTTCATTGAAGATGATTAACGTGAGATTCATCTAGTTGACTTACGGAATAAAAATACCCGAGGTAGTTCACGTACTCTTTCCAAGTTTTAATTGTATTCTGATTCTGATGCATTGAACCGGATTATTACTCACGTTTTTTGTGCTCGGACAAACAAGGATATGTACTTCTTCTGTGCTATCTAAAATACTTTTGGTATATTACCTATTCGACATTCCATTTCTGCTACATTTTTAGCCAGTGATTTTTTAGTTGCGGGAGTTCCCAGAAAAAGAAATAATTAATTGGTGTAAAGAGGAAATGTTTTAAGCCCTGAAAAAAATCACGACAACAGGATGAGTGCTTCGGTGGAATTGTCAGGAACTCTGCTACGGGTAAGTAATTACTTCAAAAAGTAGATGACATAATCATTCTTATTTTTTGAAATAAAATCTTTTTTTCTCGTAAAAAAATCTCTATGCTTGCGAGAGAACTAAATCTCTGATTGCATTAAAGCTTTTTTGTA
This sequence comes from Seira ritae, assembly GCA_027744415.1. Lineage (NCBI taxonomy): Eukaryota > Metazoa > Arthropoda > Collembola > Entomobryomorpha > Entomobryidae > Seira > Seira ritae. The sequence continues at coordinate 9,043 of JAHZNI010004119.1, read as the reverse complement.
TAGCAATAGCCTCCATTGCATTTTGGCGCATGCGTGCCTGCCTGCTTCTGCTCTCATTAAGCCAACTTCAGACAAAAACCCACGATTCATAATAATTTTTGGACGAGTAAAAAAAGTATGTTTATGATGCATTTTGCTCGTACATGCGTGCAAGCGAGTCGTCTGAAAAAAAATTTACTAATCATAAATAGAAAGCAACACATACGGCAACGGCACAACGCATAAAAAATTTGTTCAGGCTGTTGTAGTACAAATTTACGTTGCACTAATATCTGACGTTACTTTTGCAAATCCCTGAACTGAAGAAATGGTACAAAAGCTACCTAAAAGCAGAAATTCAATAATACTCGAAGTCCTTTCAAAGAAAAAATGCATTCTGTGCTTGAGCTTGAGACAGAATTTTTTTATCATTTTAAATGGTTGTCAGCCTGTGGGTAAGGTTCCCACGAACGTGAACAGAATCGAAATTAAAACTCATCTTTATCCCATATTCTGCATATAGGACAATCAGCAAAATTCTTATTTTTTTCTCAAGAAAATGCAAATACAGGCCAATGCTACTCAAGTGCAAATGGAGTAAGAGAATATAGAGTACGATTCAGTGATGATGTCTCATTCTTATTTCTTCCCTCTAGTCAAGTCACAATAACAATAATTTTTGTTCTGCTTTTTGTCTCTTTAAATTGTGATGTTATGAGGGAATGTGTGTTTTTTCAGTGGGTCTTGTCATTTTACTTTATTACCTTTAATTGTACGAGTGAAGAAAATTGCCTTAAACTGTCTTGTCTGCATAACAAGATATTATTTTAGTTTTGTCTTTGCTTTGTTTTTCCAACCATGATAATAGAAAGATGATGATGTGCATGCGTGCACTACTACTCCACACGAAGCAAATGAAATGAAATGCATGTTGCTGATGTGATGATGAAGAGCGTACACAGGTTGATTTCGACTGTTGAATGATTGTTATGATTATGATTACATAGCTCAAGTTTTTCTACGAACTAAATATGTGCATTATGCACATACTTTAAGTATTAGTATTATTACGATTCATTCTATGCTAATTTGTTAGCGATCATTGTTAATGATGATGATGTCTTTGCAATAAGTAGAGTTGGGAAATATTGGTATCATTCAAACATGTAATTTCTTGCCCTTTAGTAATTCATAAGTCCAATATCGCACGAAAATTTATATTTTTTTCAACCTGTGTGATTACCTTTTGGACGGGAACGTTAGGAGTTAAGCCAAGCCTTAATACATACGTATTTTTTTATTCACATCGGTGGAGAACGAATTCAGATTCAGGATTCATTGCATTGGACGTATCTAGCTTTGTTATTAAAGGACTGTAAAACTATCTAATCACCTACATGAACTCTCAGAAAATCTCGTTAGCATCTCGGTTTGAGCCATCCAGCCAGCTACGATTCTAATTAATACTCAAACATAAACATACCTTTTCACATTCCTTAAGTACATGTGTGAGTGAGTGTGTGGTTTTACTATCATTACCATTAGCATCGCTCTCCTCGTACTTACCTGCATACGATGTCTTCATGTGAGATAGATTTTTCTATGGAAGGGTTCCCCTCTCTCGCTAGTTAATTAGCGAGAGATGCTATGCTAATTGAACATTTACAGACGAGCCTGTAACTGCTCCAACGGTATATCTCGACTTAACTGCTCCTTTTGGTAATTTCCACAACAATCAACATGCTTTAGAGAAGAGCCCATCTCTCTGCAATAATAATACTAATAATATTGAAACTCTTAAACTTGACCTCTAGAAGAGATCATCAAAGCAGATCATCATAATCATAATTTTACTTTGTTGCATCACAAATACTTATGTATGCATTTGAGCAATTTGCTGACAGGGCAAAAAATGAGAACAATGAATTAGCAAGAAAAAACGTTTCTTTTTGATTCCTTATCGCGTCAAAGAAAGCTGATATTTTTCATTTCATGTTCCTCCTAACCCCAAATATGGTCATTAAATCAACACGACTGCTGGTGTTCTCCTAAGCGCTAGCTTACTACAACGTTGACGGAGCAATTTGTAACTTGTCAAATAGCTGGCAGCAGGTAGCAAACATGACCTTAATTTTTGGCGAAAAATTATTTGCTTGTTTTTTTCCTACTTTGATAATATTATTAATTACTTCATATTAATGCACTCTTACCCTCTGCGGTGGAATGAGTGATGATGCTGCTTTATGGAAAGTCCTGACTACTTTTGCTGCCAAAACTAGGTATTCAAATAAAACTGCTGATCTGTAGTGAAAATGAGTACAATTCATGAATTTTTATTTGAACATCGTGTTTTCAATGTCCTTTTTATTGTGGTTTGTCATTTGGGGACAGTCAAGGTCACTAGGATGACTTTTACCTTTGTCATTTTCCCTAAAACCTGAAGTCAAATGTACGGAGCTTTAAAGTTAAATGCATACATTTGTTAATTGTATTACATGATGTCAAGAGGAGAATACAATGAGAAACATTAGCATAATATTTTTCCATCAATTATTAGATTCACCAGCTCAATGCCCAAAACTTATATGCAATGCATTCATTGACGAGCTAAAGAAAAGACCATTGTTATTGAAATAAAGGAACCCAACACTGAAGTTTCTTGTTTGTTCAGGAATTCTTTGCGCTCTACTTCCTTGTAAATTAGAAGATGGTGTCACTAAAAACATGCTCTATCATTTTTCGATTGTCAGATTTTTTTTTGGATATTAGTTGTGATATTAATGCACACGGTAGTGCCAGTGCGAAACTAGAGAATTTCAAACAATGAGAAAATGAGGATATTACATGCAAAATCTTGACATTCACGAAGTAAATAATAATGCATTCAAATTACAACTGAAAATTTCGAGTTTTATTAAGCAAGAAAGTAGGCATATATTATTATTGCATGCTGCGCGACATTTTTTCTATGATTATAGTTTTTAGAGCAGAAAAGACAAACATTTATTAAAGGGCTAAGTATAGAGCTATTATCAGCTTTTGCAGTAATTTTACACTATCAAAATTGTTTGCAAATATTTGTCAATGCACGATTTCCTTATAATAAAACTTCATCAATTTGCTGATGTCCCTCCTAAGAAATAAAAGTGGTTCTATAATTTCAAATCTCATGTTTTTCAAAGGAATTTAAGGATGCAAATTGGTTTCATATGATTCATGAGACTGAAATGGAGTACGAGTACGCATTGATACACAAATCTTTTCACTAGTAGAAGAACAATTTTTGTTTTAATTTTCGCAAATTTTGCAATGGTGAACTAGATATTATGCTAGTAAATTATTGGTATGCAGAAATGGTCTCAAACGTAGTTTATTCTCTAATGAATGACTTTTTTTACCAGAGAATCTAAAATCATTATGATTCATACCACAATAAATAAAAAAGTAGCTAATGAATAATTTTGTACTCTCATTTTCATTCACTCTTTTCTGGAGCAAAACGTTGCTGCGTCATCAGTTCAGAATAGGAAAAGGCGAGGCAAAACACAACAATAGTGATTAATTCGTACTAGTAGCACTGAGATTTATTAAATGCTACCGACAGCACGCCACGGAACTTCGCGATGATGTTGATGTTGCATCATCTCCATCAACATAAAAATACACATTATATACCTGAAGTAGGATATGATATTGATATGATCTATGATGTTTCCAGTGAAAGCATTGAAACTATTGAATTGCACAGGAGCCTAATAAGTATGCGCAATCACTAATCACCGTCTTCATAAATATTAATCGACTGTGGCAGCCTGTTACGTAAATAATGAGATCTTTATTTTAGGCATGTTTACTCATCACACAGAAAAAAACGACAACGAGCGAATTTCGATGAGATTTTGAGTCGTTGCCCAACAAACGACCCAAATTGTATCCGGTACTTCCGTGGAATACGAGCTTAGCTTATCTTGTTCCAAATTCATCAGCTCACACGCAAAATCTCAAATGAGAGTTTTTTGTGTGTTGACGCGCCATATTTTTTGGCAGGTAAACTTTTCAATATCTAGAGAAAAAGGGTTGAGTCACTCACTTTTCGTATCGTTTAAAAGTACCTGTTATACATGCCTGACAAAATATGATTGCGTAATATGCAAAAAAAGTGCTCAAATAAATTTGCGATATATTTTTACAGCACGTACAAACATCTCAAATTAGCCATATAGAGATGAGGAAGCGTATAACTCAACGAAACCTCAACGGAAGGAGTTTATACTGCAAGCAATTAAGAGCGCTGTAAGGAGGAGCCTTAAAATGGGATTGTTATTATTGCTGCTACTTAATCTAATGCTACTTGCATGCTACTGCTTCTCAAAATAAACACGATAAAATCTAGTTAAGCGTCTAATTTTAATTTAGGATAGGATTTATTTTTCCTTCATTACTTCTCTCTAAGGCTGAGTCTAAGTCTAATTTGGGAGAAATGGGAATGGCGAACGGTAACAGTGCAGTGCAGTAGAAGCAGTGGCATAGCATGCGTGAATAAAGATAAAATTCTCTATTTCAGACTGCGACTACACCTGAATTAAATAGAATCAGTATTGCATGCAAACACTTGCGGGTTCTCCATATTGTTCTATTTTTACTCACACCTGTGCCTCATGCACGCTTCGAGATCCTAATTAGCATTTCAGATGGGAGTGAAACGAAACTTAAAACTGAGGAAGACTGTCAAATGTTCTCTAGGATTGCGGGGAAACTATGTATGTATGTCCATGGTCCCTATGATTTTATACAGTTTTTACTCGTCGACATAATGCATCCTTCCTCGAAATCAAAATTCATGATACTTAAAACTGATTATCATAAGATCTCTAGAATGAACTCGAGAAGCTTTGAGTATGAGTATATTGCACGATATGTACGCATCTGTTCATTTGCACAAGCGCTAGCAACGAGCGAGAAAAGCAGAAGCGAGGAAAAAGTCTGTATGTTTTAAAATCATCATCCGCCCCTTCTTGGGTAATTCCAATTCTACTCCTCGTAGTAGGTATTGCGGATGAATTGGATCGCACAGTGAGTTTTTATTTCAAAGGTTTTCGCCTCCTACCTCTCAAAACAAAAGAAATTCAACCTTAGCACATGTTCCGCACTTTTAATTTCCGATTTCTAGCCCTAACTTTTATGTGCCGTACCTACCGGTTCGTAAAGTTCTTTTCCGCTTTCCACTGCGACATGCTAGACCAGGCCGAACCGAACAGAAAGGGAAAACCTCAAACTCTGAAAAAAATATATTTTAGGGTTGCATTCGCAGTGACTAGTGACCATGTAATTTCCAGTTCCGGTTTACAATTTACCTGCTTCCTCAATGAGACCTTCCTTTCCAGACAGGCACAGGGAAAAAAAACATCAACCCCTTCTTTTACTCTAGCCGAATGCAAGTCACATGTCAACAACAACGTAATATTCCCATCATATAAGCCAATAGACTCATGGCCATCCGCAGCTGCTCGTCCTTGCACCCCTTCCTTCTTAAATATTGACTTTACTCCAATTCAATCGCACACGTTATAAATAATATTATTTTTCCAAGCAAGGTAGTAAAGTAGCAAACTAGATAGTCGTCTCCTGAAAGAAATACCTAATTCCCCACCACGGTCGCCTTCACGTAATCATCTAGAAACATCCTTATTCAGTCTCTTCTAGGGCTTCGGTAAATGGATTTCAGTTTTAGAAAAACATAATACATCATACTAGAGGGGCACGCAGCCAAAAGTCTTCCAATTGCTCACGCTTGTTGTTCACCTCACCCTCCCGTTTTAATCTTCCCTTTTTTCTATATGCCTTTTCATTAATACAATTACCATGCTCTAGAGGTATTCGGGAAATGCGCAAAATCCCATCTACTAATTACCATAATAAAACAGCTACGACATGAAATTTGTGTCTCTCGTTTTCAATTGTCACATTTTTTCGTTGTTGTTTTAACCTGGATTCGTCGCGCGAGACCGGAATCATGATTGTTTTATTACTTTATTCTGAGTAATCCAATTTCTCCCTTTTCAATTCAATTAGTTCTTAAATGACACGAGAACGAGTGATCTGAATAATATTAGAGCTGCTCTTTTTTTTGGTGAATATCAATGAATGATAAAAAACGTGCGGTTTTCGTATACATGCGTCCATCTATGGCTTTTATACTATCTCCGTTGATGCAATAGTAAATTCCTTTATTCTCAAACTTTTTTTTGGTATTTATGTCGGCAGAGGGGCAGGGACCTAAGCTAATGCTTTTGGTCTCGTTTCATAACTTTTTTCACTTCCGTTAATAATAAAAAAACTGATATTTATTAATTGTTACATATGTAGTGTGTGGCTTTACATTTTAACTAGACAAGATATACAGAGAGATTTAACATTTAGTTTAGCTAAAGGCACAGAAAAATCATCCTCCCGAAGGAATTTAATTCTGTAGCTTTCTTTAGGTACCTTAATTTAAATACTTACATGTAATAGTATTGTATGTAATTTGGAAATGTAACGTGCTCATACTTACCACTTACCTATCCAATGTACAATCCCATGAGATTATGCTTTAAAATAATTTGTAAGTACAAAATGTGCTTTACAGTCACGTACCAATAAGCATCTAATATTTTAGCTTGTAACTGTAATTTCTTTTTCGTTGTCCATCCATCTCTCTAAATCAAGTTTACTGAACCTACCTGACGCAGACAGACAAAATATTTAATGCTAAATGCTCATAGAAAAATATTTACATAACATTGTCTGGTCTAGCCTCGCTCAGACTAGGATTCTCTATAAAAGTTTCCATTTTTATTGAAAAAAAAATCTTCCCCAAACTCCTCAGTAGCCTCTTGATAGAAATTACAGGATCTGTAATCTCCATTTTGAATATTTAATAGATTAAAATGAAGTAAATTGACGTATTAATATTATAAACGCAGGTAGCAATTTTCTGAGTCATTGACGAACAATAACAAAAATTAAATTGAATTTTTATTACTAGCTTCTTACTTTTAAATTGGCTGATTAGAATTAATTGAATCTAAAAATGAAATCACTTGTGGGAGCTCTTTAGGATGATGAACAAGTTTTTTCGAAGTTATTTTGGTTGTTTTTTGGGTATCTCCATTGCTCACCTTCAACTTTTTTATTGAGTACACACGAATAATGGTGAGTAATTCCACGGATAATTTATTCAAATCATTTCCTCTTTTGAATATAGCAATTTTCTGTATAAAAAATATCTGTCCTTCCTAGTCCCACTGTACATATATATGATATTCTGATCTTTCTGCAATTATTACAGCCACTTATTTTGCTGATAATTCACTTACGTTTTCATTGTAGAAGACGCACAGTCGTATTTCCATTTTTATTTATGCCTTTTAAATAACACGACGACTCGAAAACTTTATCTGTGTCTTTGCGCAGAGAGGAAGGTCATTCGATCTATAAGGTTGTTATTGATGACGATGAAAATGCCTTCATTAACCCTGTCTCTTAAATAATAGATTCTAGTGCTGCTTTAATAACATCTTTATTGTATGAGGATAATGGGTCTATCATCATCTCAATCGCAGTACAGCAGCACACAACAGTAGAAGTCAAAAATTGCTAAATTCATAGCCAACCAAAAAATTACCTGCTTGGTTTCGCTCCTAAACGCGTTTATCCGTACATGTGCAATACATAAAAACATTTTGCGGTGATAGCGCTTTTATTGACCTTGACAAAGCTACAGGAATGCTTAGTTAGCGTTGCAACTCACCATCAAACATCATCATCATTCTCATAATCATCAATACCATCATTATCATCATTTAACAACAATGAACCTGGCTCCGTAGCTAAAATGCTGGCTGTCTGTCGAAAAAAGGCATATAATTCTCGTGAATCATATTTTTTACACGAGCAATTTCCTTATTCTCAGATGAGCACATTGTTCTGCAGCAGCTCAACAATAATAGATTTACAATATTTGATTGCCACCGTTGTTGCATTGGAATATCAATTTTTGTGATAAACAAAAGCGTTGAATTGACTTGGCTTGGCCTGGCATGCTTGAAAAGTAGGTACGGTGCAAATCTCCAAAATATATAGAGAATTTTTTTGGCAAAATGGAAGCATGCTCATTAATTGGAATCATTGATGCATGAAAACCCCTCACATGTGCTCGTTTACACCTACAATGAAAGTCAAATATTTGCGTCGTACTTACTTATCACATTCATTCGCACTTTTGCTTCGACTAAATTTAATTGTTCGCGCGAGAAGAACCTGTACAATGAAATGGAATGAAACCAAAACCAGTGGGGACTTGACTTGATTCGAGTGGGAGTAAACCATATCGTATTATGTACGTCTCACATCTCACTCACATGCAAGCCTATTTGGTATGGTGTATCATTTATTCCCCAAAACCTGTTGTTTTATTCCCCATCACTTAATTTCGACGCTGTTGTTTACTCAGGCTGGTGTGATAAGCTCATGGTGATGATTATCCATTAATCCATGATCGAATTGAGCCGAGGTGAACGATAGTATGAGTTTACGAAGCTCACTCTGCTTTATGCAGTGTATCATTACATTGCCTTCTTGTGACGTGACTAGTCATCATATCATATCATCACAGAATGAATATGAATATGAATACAGTTGCCAAAAAAGTGTCTGAAGTAGAACAATTTATCATTCGGCAGGATGAATTTGTTAAATAAAACGAGCCAGAGCCAGATGCAGATGTACCGCGAAGCGAGCGAACGTAATAAAAATCCTTAGAAAATCATGGTAAAGTACACCTACCTGTCTAGTTTTGGTAGCAAAATGAAATATTTATTTAGACTGGAATTAACATCATGAATTAGTCACTGGTCACCGACGAACACTTCTTGAATAATTTTAATTGCCCGTGTGATCATGATGATCACTGACCGATCGTTTATAAAGGCATGTCTGGGTTGGAAAGTTTTTATACTACAGCAGGTTTAATGGTGGCTTAATGAGCTGACAACGTGAGAATGCTTACCTGTTTGCCTGTGTG
>JAHZNI010004118.1:0-12220 GCA_027744415.1 Seira ritae | reverse complement strand
CAATAACGAACCTTCTCTGCAACCCATTGCTCAACGGCTTCTGCCTCTGAGAAGAGTTTGTACAAGGACAGAGCATCCAAAAGACGTTGTCTCCGGAGCTTGGCGAGTTCGATTAATTCCTTGTACCTGCGATCAATACTTGCCAGCCTCTCGACAACCTCAGGACTCTCACGGTCTTGATCTCCAAGTTGTTGGGCTTGTTGGTGTAGAGCTTCAATGGTGCTCGAGTAGTTTTGTAGTTCACCGGTAACCTCTTCGTGTTTCTTCAACAATGACTGCACATTAGCCTCATCCCTACCAACATCTTCGCTGGATACGAGTCGGAGCATGTCAAGCATCCATGTATCGACATCATCAGCGTCAGCAAAGAACTACGCAGAAATAGTCTCATAATTATCCAAATTCAAAATGAATAAAACTAGATTACTTAAGCGTCAGAAGCATACCTGATGGTAATCGACAGCCTCAGTGAGTCTGCTTTTTCTGTAATCGCTACGATTCTTGAGATTTTGCCACAGATTCATAATCTCTTGTAATCTTTCCTGAACCTTTTCAGCACCAAATTGTTGTTGGTCAATCAGATCCTGGCCAACACTGACAACGCTCATTAGCTGTGGTTCATGACTATGGATATCTGCCTCCAGAGCCTTGTGCTTGGAAAGCAGTAAGTGAACTGTGGTCAAATCATGACCAATGTCACCTTGTGACAAAATGTTATCCTTTTCTTTGATCCAGTTCTCCTCTTCGGCCATGTCCCAGTAGAATTGCCACAGCTTCTTACTCTCCTCAAGCCTGGTACGCCTTTCAACAGCAAGCTTAACGAGTTCAGCGTAGGCTTCCTCGAGTTGAGTCACCCTTTCCATAACTGCAGCTGGGTCAGCAGGTCGGAAACCCTCCAAACCGGTTTCATAATCATCACTGATAAATCTCTGGGAATTCTGAACAACAGCTTTCACTCTGTCACCCAGCACATTGATATCAGCTTCAACCAAGGAGTGCTTCTGAAGAAGATCCTCAACTCCCATCAAATGTTTGCCATAATCATCGGACAACAATCTCATCTTGAGTTCTTCCATCGAGTCCAAAATGTAAAGCATTTCCTGAGAAGAATCAAACAATCATTATGATTATGAGCTTCCCATAAGCATCAAAACAATTACAAACGGCTTAAAAGAAACATTTCAGTGTACCCGAATTCAGAGAAACAATTAGCTTCTAGCTCACAAAAAACATTTTGAATACATATAATTCATAGCATTAGCATCCCCTTTGATCATACCTTTCATGCTCAGCCTTCTCAAGTCTTTCCCAGGCTTTATTGATGTCTGAAATTAATTTTCCCTCTCTTGGTGTATAAGGCTTTTGATTATTTGCTCGCATTCGTGACTGAAGAGTAAAAAGAAGGACTTCCAAATTGCCCTTTTCGTCAAACTTTGGTGGTTTCTCAACAGTTCTGTAGTTGTTGAATTGTGCAAGTTGTTGCTGTACTCCAACAAGGGAGTTTGCAAATTCTCGATCTCCAAGCTGTTCAATGGTTCTTTCAATCCATTTCAACAAATCTGAGGTCAACGTCTCATATTCCTTGATCATTCTGTCATTGTCCATAGCAATACCCACCACCTAAGAGGAAAGTGAACATGGTCATAAAAACGTAATTGGGGGACACGCTTCATAAATTTCTGTCATCTTTCGCAATTTTCACATCATCAGAAAAAAATTATGGTCAATTTTGGACTTCCTTACTTTGCTAATACGCTTTCCTTGCACTGTTTCCTGCTTGAGCTTCGAGAAATAGTGGTAGTACGTGACCACATACGTAATAATTGATTTCTCATCGGGTTGTTCAACGAACACATCTTCCGGATCGAGAAGCTTAGTGAGACCAAGTTTTGATTCAGCAAGATTGAAAGCATTGTTGAGGTTGTACAGTGCGTTGCTGTGGGACAATTTCTCGTACTGTAACAAGTCTGGTCGATGCTTGTGGATGATGGCGTTGAAGGCCAGCCTGGGATGGAACAAATCATGGTTTAGATCTAGATCTAAAAATAGTGGTACCTATTATTTACGAATGAATACCGCTTCCCACTTACCCATCACGCCAGGATGTCGTGAAGTTTCGGATGTTGACATTGCTGTAGCCAGCAGTCTTCATTTGACACCACAGGAGAAGTGCATCTTTGGCTGATTTTGTCTCTTTGCTGTCCACTTGTTCAAAAGTGATATCTTGAATCTAAATTACGATAACGAAAATATAATGAACGATAATGAAATGGATAAGCCCTTAAAATCAAATCAAAACATGGAATAATGCGACGCATCAAAAGTGCAGGAAATTTTGGACATGATACCGAGCTTGCGCTTGTATTAGCATCATTCCTAAACATAAAGGGATAGTGATACTTAAGGATAGGTCTAATCTCATTCCAGTTATATCGAACCGATCGACAGTACGCTATAAACATGGGATCATCGAGGATAGGTAAGCTTGACGCCAAGACCCGGTAGGTCTAAAGGGGATAGGTAAGCAGTACGCAAGGTTTTAAATTTAAATTATGAGCATGCAACAGCTTAGGAGAAAGCTTGAATAAGCTTAATAGACGATGAAATTGTGAAAACTCGTTCATCTTCAAACCTGGAAGCGAAGGATTATAGTCCAGATCAAACCAAGAGTCAAGCGCGGGTTACCGTCCACTATGTCATGGGACCCCATATTTTCGAGGTGAACACGTTGATCCTTAAGGAAAGTTAGAGCCTTGTCTACATTTTCCAGGCAGTGAATTCGCATTTTCCCTTTGGTAGGTCGCGGCTACACGGACATCCAAATATGAATTTATGAAATAAATTGCATAAAATACTCTCCAGAGTCATGTTAAGTGGAACATCCATCCACAACATGCATTTCATAAATAGAGAATGTGCAAAAGGCGGAACGGAAAAAATCTTACAAGTCGTTCTCCTGAGAGCACCTCCAGAAGCTTCAGCAGCATTTTTCCATCGCGAAGGTCCGTGTACAAGTCGGCAATGCGACATGACACACGGACCAAATGTGAGTTAACCCATTTCGTGAAAGTCTTCTTTTGTACGTTCTCTCGCTCATCTGCATTTTCCAAGAAAAAATATTATTAGACTTCAGAACACATTAATAACATTTTAAACAATTGGTTTCTCTTTAGCAAACCATTCGTTTGACTTTCACATGCCACAGTAGAATTTTAAGTGTTGCTCCCGGCTCCCGATTTGCCATTATGTTTATTTCATTTTTTTGTGCTTTAATATTAGGAATTTGAATGTCCCCTTCGGGAATATCATGTCGTTCGTTTACCTTTCAGATCTCGTATGTAACGCTCATACACATTAGCCTCGACCCTTTTCAATTCTTCTCTACTCATTCTACCATCCTGATCCTGGTCAGCGTCACCATTCCTGCTATGGTCGCCACTCCCATTTTCGTAAGTAAAATATAAAGTAGGACTTGCCCCTGGAGTTGGCGAAGAAAATACAGAGTTCGGAGATGCCGAAGGCAAACTTAAACCACTACTAAGTTCTACCTCCATTTTGTGGCCAGCATTCGTCCTCGAATAGAATTATTGCAAAGACTGATTTGAACTTTTCTTGCTCACGAACCCAATGAGCTCTTGCATACGAACTCTTCGCATCAATTTCAATGATGACAAAAGACGCAAACACAAAATATTTTATATTTTTAAAAAATTAACAAAATTATGCCACTGTCATATCACCATTAACAACGACATGCACAGAATTAAAACGCGCTATTGTTACGCTAATTTGCTCATGAAAATAGCCCAGCTACTGTAGTAACGCATAGGCTCCATCCGAACCAGCAACAGGTCGGAGGCAAATTAATGCACCCAAGACTATTTGCTAAATCTGAAACTATGAATGACTAAACTAAACCTCAAGTGTTAGAGTACCTACAGCATAATTTGATAACTCATCCAACAAAACCCTATACATCCATTTAATATGAATACCGGTACATGTATGCAATGAGTGTCCGACATCCGGAACATGTCCTATACCACAAACTTACTTGAACCAACGAGCTAAAGTAAAACTTTTGGGGACTATAATGACTTCATACATAACAATATTTAAAAGTGATTTGATAGCATATCATATTAAGCCCTTTCATCCATGTCCCTTTTCACAAGTTGTAAGTATGTACATGCATAGGTATGGCTAATATGCAGCGTGTTTTTGGTTAAAAGTGTGAAAGAAGATTATTGCTCTGGATTGACACTACGAAATTGAGGTGGAAATGGGACCACAGTTTTTTGTTCAAAGATAAGATAAAGGAATTATGCTCTTCAGGGTTTGGTAAACAATCCGTTGTATTTCAAGTACATACATTTATGTGTACATAAAATCAGAATGAATATAATTCTTGTGATGGATAGAGTAACTAAATATATTTATGGGGATACGTATCATGCATACACACATAGGCATATAAACGTGGGCTATGTGATGCGGTTTTAGCTCAATTAATGCTGGTCACTTGTAGAGCCACAATTATTTGGTTGTGGTCAAAATTTGTTTGCTACGCAGACATCTTAAAAATTTGCCTAAAATAGCTATTACAAACTATTGCAAATGTATTGGTTAGATCTGAGAGAGAATTAAAAAGATGCATAAGCTGGGCTTATCTGGTTTTGGCAACCGATTTATTGTACAGTTAGTTCTTTGATAAATTACCGGGTAAAGTAAAAAACATTTGATAGCTTATACAGTACAAATATCCGTACTTATCTGTGGAACACAAGGAGTCAAACGCAAAAAAATGGAAAATGCAACTAACCTGCGAGGGCTTTGATTCGAGATCTTTCAAAAAGGCGAGATGATGAATTTCCTCCGTCATATTCCAAATCTTCGATGATGTCTTGCTGAAGCTGGGGGTCCCAGCGGACATTCACACTGATATCCGTCGTCATTTTGAAAGATTAAGGAGACCTGTAAACAAGATAAAAAATTGAATCATTTGCAAACATTACGATAGATCAATGTTTAATAAGGTAGCATCAAGCAGCATAAACAACACTAAAAGTTTTTAATTTTTAAATACACCTGCATTTAACATTCATTGTTAAACGAACAGTACGTGGCTAGATGCTTTTGTAAAGATTCAAAAACACTGACCTAAAGGGCTACATAAAGCACCAACAATTTTGATCTACATGTGGATTGGGAGGATCCCGCAAATGCAAAACTTAATTGAACTCGGCTCAGAAATATTTCACCCTAAACACTTTCTTGGCTTGTCAACCTAGATATTATGTAAGCTAAACGTTTGTTTACGTAAACTTGACTTTGACACCTTTTCTATCAACACCGACAAAATACTACTTGCCTACCTATCTCAATCGTCACTTGTCATCTTAAAATACTCTCTCAATATCAATTACTGTTAGTCAGGAGTTAGGACACGTGAAAATGTTTGTTTTGAACTCGGAAAAGAAAGAGGAAGTAATAGCTGACATGACATTTTAACTCATTGTCGTCAGTCGTCAGACCAAATAGACTAGAATCAAATGAACGATGCATCGGAGCCGGCGCATAATAATACATATTTGCCCCGTTTCAATTTATTCGGCGGCGATGCTGTGCAAATACAGATGTACAAAAATTATATATGAAAAGAAACAAAATATACGCATTGTAGTTTAATATGAATTGTTTTTCTCAAAACATTCTACAGTTTACAATTCTATTATCGCATTTATATGTTATTTAGTTTTCATTTTATGGCAAACAGGCCTCCCAAGAAGCTTTTAAATTTTTCATTCCTGCACGATTACCGTCCCACCACTACACCATGCTTTCACTCCACCCTGTACCGTACGTTCCTTTCTATGATAGCTGTTTCCATGCTGCATGCACATTTTCCCAATGAAAACGGTAGGTAACCACGAACACACTTTGTCATTCTCATTAGTCATCAACATGATATTTATCAGCGTCCATGTCTACGTCTACGTCCGTCCTCAACCTACTTGCATCATAAATCCTCCAGGCTTTTACGTACAGGATGGATTATATTGTGCCAATTCAATCAGCCATCGAGTAAAATAGGTAAACCATAAGGCGGTGAAGAGTTTTACGAATAGTACAGACTAATACTTTTACGAATAGTATATGCTATAGAGCCGATGATAGCTAAAGTTAAGATCGGAAGGTGTCAGTCAATGTCAGCGTGGGAGTAAGGACAAATTACCGAAAAAGCAGTTTTTCAAACGACCATTCATGAATCACACTCAAAAACCTGTACGTTGTCCATTGTCCTACTGCTACATTTTCTAGTTTGCAAGAATCAGAGAGGATACTTAATATTTTAGGTAGTACATACATAATTACGGCTTATCTCTCCTCTTTTGCAGGAATATAAACATGCAAAGTGATTTGCCTGTAAACAGTTTTGTACAAACACTTTTATAGCTGTCCGACAGAGACAACATCATTAAACATTTTTTTCAATGAATGATTCGTCATCACTAAAATTGGATTCATTTTAAATTGACCGGTGCGGAGTGCATCAACTAAACATCAAAAGTTAAGAGTCAAAAGCATGAAATGTGGTCCACTGTCCACTCTAATTGGCAAAGCCAGGCATGACATTGAGCACGCATACATACTACCAATTTACCACATTAGTACTTACATACATGCAAACATTTACCACAAAAAAGTAAGAGTATCTCACTCATTGGAACTGTGATTGTGGGAGAGCATAAAAGGTTATCTCATTTTCATACATTTTTTATAAGTCAGTAAGGCAGTAATAAATAGCTAGTTTACAACAACTTAAAATTATTTACATGCGACTTTCCATCGACGATCGAGTACAGTAATCTGCTCAAGTAGCTGTTATGTGGTGTGTGCTTAGTAAATAGGCTTTGCTCTCACTCACTCGCTTTTTATAGTCCTCTGCCGCCTAAGTGATTAAGATGATGATTTCTTCAAGATTTTTCCGAGACACACCCACAAAGCTAACACACGGTATCATCGTCAACGACCACCACCATCATCATCATCATGACATGACATAGCAAACAACAACCAAGCCAAACTTTTTTTTACAGAATTGAATGTGCATGCTTTCATGGCATCGTCACGTCACGACGATAGTCAATACATACTCAATGCACAAAACTGAAACTATGCCATAATGATCCATCCATTCCCGAAAAACTATTTCTCATCACATCACATCACCATTTAGCTTGTGTCTCTGTTTGAGATTTTCTTCATGCAAAAGCTTTCCACCCTCCTTCATTACTACATCACATCTATGGTGAAATAAACATTTCTCATAAAAACAACAATAACTACAATAGTAATAGTAATGATGTCATGCAAGCGTTTTTGCATGTTGAAACATGCAGAGAGAAACTTTACCTTACAGATGACTCACGTATACGTACTCATTTTTATATTTGCTGTTCTCGAATCGATTGTACTACGAGCAAAAACCAAGCCAGCTCTTTTTTACTACCTTAGAAAACGCCAAATAAAGCACAAAAAACTACAACGAAATGTTTTTGAGGGCATGTTGGAGTTGGATGCTTTTTCATTTCCATATTAGGGTTAACGATAGACGAGGATGAGAATCATAAGCGATTTTCCTATTCCTGCTAAACCTTTCAAACCGTTGTTGTACGACGTGAGTAGTGAGCAATAACATAATGAAAGAGAAGTACCAGAGAGAGAGAGGATCTTCAATCTTCATCTCCTCCTCAAGCTCAACAAAAACATGAAGTGTTTGGGCTCCTCCATGCTTGGCTATAAAGTTTTTGTACCTACATTTACCGTGGTGACTACACCGGAATCGAACTGGCTTGTCTTGACTTTGTTGCCGTAGAAAGAATGAGAATGAGAGTGCGACCGAGAGAGCCCCAAAGACCTAACCAAAAGTGAAGTCAAGGAGAAAAAACTATCGTATCATAAACATTCATTTAAACTCTCTTAAGAGCAATGCACATATTACACAACTAGCCTAGCAAAAGGAAGGGAAAATCTAGGAGGAAGGAAGAAGGGTAGGAAAGGAAGCGTACGCAAAATGCTTCTAACAGTTATGGCATCATTATATGTGTGTTGTGTGGCACAAAAACAAAATTGGAGTTTTTTCGTTACTCTTCTGTCCTCTCCGGTTTAGCCTTAGCCTCTCTTCTCGTACAAATTTTTAGTAATGGAAATGGTCCATCTTGAGAAATTACTCATGGAGTCTATATTCCTGAAAAAATAAAATAGATAGGACCACGGGGATAGAGGAGTCGGCCAAGAATATTAAATCGCTCTTTTTCTGGAAGCTATGAAAACGGTGAGATGTTATCTAATGTTTTCCTTCTTCTCCTGACTGATCGAGTATCTTGGGAGAATTGAATGGAAGAGGGAAATAAATGAATCGAATATGAGGCAACTTAGAAAAGAAAGTATCACATACCTAAATGGAAACATAGGAATCGTGCATTTTACTACGTACCTACTTGAAAATATTCTTATGGAAGTTATCATTCGTTCACGTATTCAGTCGCAATGTTTGGCCTCCAGAAAATTCAACGGGAAAGATCCACAACAAATACATAATGAGCCTTTTTTACATGCTTAATTGCTCGAAGGACTAGATGCAAGCTATCACGTAAGTATGTAGGTACTGAAGTACACGACAGAGAACTGCATTAATTGTAAAAGGCTGTTATAGCAAGGCAAGTATTTTATTGAAAGTGTTTGTTGGTGTCTGGTGTCGTGATAAAGTCCACGCTTCCTTCCGCTCCTTTGATTACATGTCGACTTTCAACTTTCATTAGTATTCATACAATTCATTCCATTGCATTATAATGTAAACGCAATTAATGTGTGTCGTCGCGTGTAGGAATGCTCGCACTCACTATATTATGCATTTATTCTATTAAACTATGCCATACATTACATCCTACCCTACCTATATAGGCTCTCATCCAACAACAAAGAGATTATAATCAGTGATTCGGACCAAACTTTCATCCATAAATAAACTTTCTGCACTAGGAACATTTTTAATAAGTCAGTTTATAGCCTATTGACGCTTCTGTCGTGTTGTTCAGCCATTGTAATCCATCGCAAAGGAATGGGTAGGTGGATCATTTACTACTACCATACATACAGATCATTTAGTTTTACGACACCGGGTGGGTGTGACGTGAATAATGATGATGATGATTCTAAAGAGCATTTGTGCCACTTTTTCCATAGACGCAGAGAAACTAAATGCAGTGGCAGGCAGAGTAAGTTTTTATACTTTTCGCCTTCAACTTTGTAAGCGTACATCTATCGCTCTT
This sequence comes from Seira ritae, assembly GCA_027744415.1. Lineage (NCBI taxonomy): Eukaryota > Metazoa > Arthropoda > Collembola > Entomobryomorpha > Entomobryidae > Seira > Seira ritae. The sequence goes on along the minus strand of JAHZNI010004118.1, from coordinate 2,885 downwards.
GGTTCCTGTTTATTGAATTAGAAATACGTGCGCCATTAACATTCATCATTATTATGATCATTATTCCCTCGGAGAAGTCATTCACATCTATCTGAAAAGTAAGTTTTACTGGGGAAATAATGAATTCCTATTCAAATAATTGTGCCTTACACTCTAGCACCTTCTTGGATATTTTGGAATCAAAATGGGATGTTTTCGACATTTTGATACGCAAGAGAAATGTATCATAGTGTGATAACCTACATCAAGAGCTCATCATCTATTGTAAGGGATTCCGGACCGTATACATATGTATATGATTCTTGATGTCTGCCCAGATTTATTGTTACAAGGAAAGGCATATTAGATTTAAACTATTAGGGGATTCAATGCGAGAATAATGGTAGAAAAGGTAGAGAAAGCACAGGGGGCCATTAATGTGCATATACATATATCCAAATGCAGCTGGAAAGAATGCTTCCTATTCGTTTTATGTACTTTTACGGAAATCCAATCAAATTACATAGTCAGGTCAGACTCGAATCTTACATCCTACATGCCAGTGCACCACAGGACCTTCATGACGTGATACATTTTATCGTGATGAGAAGCATTTACTACTCAATATATTGAAAAGATCTTACATACTGAAAGTAGAGATCAATATGAAAGTCAATACATCCAGAAGAAAGAATGTTCCACGCAAATCAAGACTTTCCCTTCACAATAATGGTCAGTGTTTAGAAAAAAAATCATAGCTTGCGTAAACATTATTATCCATATTGCACGAAAATGAATCAAAACAAAATGTACATAAGACCAAGACCTCAAAATCATACCCACCATTATTTATGTAGTCCCTATGAAGAATTTTGCTTCGGAAAAAGGAAAAGCCATAAACTACAAAAGCTCAGCTTGCCAGCAGCTGGAGGCCTCTCCTAGACGTTTTTATCACAGGAAGCATAATAAAGTATTTTTGTGGAGCAAGGAATGAAGTTTCATAAATAGGACAGGTATGGTAAACCAAGGCTAAATATTTATTCCAACGATAACATGAATGAACAAATCAAGCGCTATGCTTGGAAAGGTATATTGATATTGTCCAAGCATAAGGACCGCCACGCCACCACGCAACGCAATAATGCCCGAAATCGGAGACGCGAACGAACTGAAGTTTAAATATGTACACTAAAGTATAAAACCTCCTATTTTCCATTAATAAGGCAAGGTAAAAGAGAAAAGCCCGGTATCGTGCCGTGACTGAAGACAGAAAACATGCATTACTATTTTCTCAGTACTTGCCTTCCAGGAATAACCAGGCGGGCTTCCTTTCTTTACATATCGGAGCGACAGCTATAGAAAATGCCGAAAATAAAGAGAAAGTTGTGTATAGCGCATAATAGTACTCCGTTTTGCACCACTGTGTCCAATGCAGTAGCAACTGAAACACAGAAAGGCTTATCTGATTTTTCAAGAAGTGAATTAGGTAGGTAAAATATGTGTTTTTGTATTCATGGGTTGGATAGAATCATATAATTCTATGGTGGTTTCCGGGATACAAGATGAAAATTGAAAGAACTGGAAAAGTACCTGAGTGTCCTAGTACAACATCGTCGGTATCTGCAGAAAATGAGAAACTTGTCGAATAAGCGAGAGCTGTGTGTAGCATTGTCGGTCGGCAATGTAAATATTTTTTCCAGAACTCATTTCTGTTGACATGAGAATCGAGATTAACTTGTGCTAGAGGAGATAGAGAAGGATAAATCAAAAGTTGTTTTGTTGAGGGCTAAAATATTTCTTGGAGCAGAAAAAGGAATATTATTGAAGATTATTGTCAAATCTTTCCTCTGTACGAGGGGATCTATGTAATTCTTGCAATTTCTCTCTTAACAAGCTTGAAGACAGAAGAAAAATGATAGGATAAGTAGTATGTTCTGAAGATAACAAGAAGAAAACGAGAGAAAGTTTTACGTAATGGACATCTTTCATATCATTTCCCTCATCCTTGTCCAAATCCACTATTGTTTATTATTTTATTGCATCGGCGACATACAAATATACGTCTAGTTAGAGAATATAGAATTCACTGTAGGTTAACGAGAACCTCACAAGTCCACGAATTAAAGTCGTTTTTATTCTAGGACTGTAATAAAAAATAATGCAATCTAGTTGGCCACACACCAACTCAAAATTCCAGACTGTCAATGCCATACCACCATCTCATCATCATCATCCGGTATCTCACTTAAAGCGTTCACTTCAACCGGCAAATTGTTGTATGAACATACTGCTCATGTACGCTCTTCTCAATTTAAGCACTTGTCTTTGAATCTGTTTTATTTGGAAACGAACCACAAGGATCGAATTTAAAGAAGCGCAGCGTAAAAAACCAACATAACCTACATATTGCAGCAGAAGAGTAAAAAAATGCTTTTATTCTTCCAACGATATTCAAACCCACTCCAAAAATTAGTACAGGCTTCGCTTCGAATTCTCTCTGCACCATGACGCGACTCTCAGCCTCAGCGTTTTACGATCTGTTCGATGTGATGTGAATGAAAGGGGAAGGGGAGGCTTGAGCAAATGAAGAGCAATGCCTAACAGAATTATTTTTGACAGGTCTTACACGTAGTATTTACGATTTTAGGGCATGTTCTGTACTGGAGGAAAATTAAAAATATCTGTGTACATTCTTATTGTACACATTGCTTGCCTGGGTTTGATTAGAATTGAACAAACTCATCAATCCAAGCATGAAACCCGACATTCCAACAAATATGTCTGTAGAATAAAACTCTAAAATAAGTATTAAAAGGCATTAGCCGAGAAGAAACACTACGTACAATCACAAAATGAGCTAAACATGTTTATAGGTTGCCTGTGTCATGGAATGTCTCAAGTAGAAT
>JAHZNI010004117.1:0-13166 GCA_027744415.1 Seira ritae | reverse complement strand
GCTACTTCATCTAATTGATGACAATGACAAATACGTGTCAATTTAAATGAGATCAACAGAATATAATCTATGAAACCAAGACCTGCCAATTCAATCAATATGCATCGAAAAATTTTTTGGGTCAACTTAAAAATTACTTTTACCTCCTTTGTTAAATTCGCTCTGATTACAGTCATTTAGTAAACTTTCTCGTACCTGTGCCTAAATCAATCTTACTTTTTACCCTTCTTGATCTTCATATTGTCATCCATCATCCTCCAGATCTGCATGGATGCTTTCATATGAAATGCTACAACTGGTTAGGCCTCTGCCTAGGTTTTTATTGTAAATGCATTTTCAGGTAAAACAAGGCATAAATTAAAATTAAAATAAAATAAAATTAAAAATTTAATAAATACTGTAATATTTTGCCATTTGCATTTTGCCTACGAAAAATAGAGCACAGATGAAATCCATGACTCTTTTTTCTATCATTTTCTCATGATTGTATTACAATTGCATACCCTAAGGAATGATTCTTGATTTCATTGATGATGATCATTCTTCTTCATCTTCAGCAGCCCTTTCTAAAAAAATGTCGAGTTTTAAGGTAATCTTTTTTCATTTGCATAGTTGTGAATGGAAAGTCTCAGTGCACTTAGTTGTTCGTTCGATATCTCCTCCTCACTCACTCTCATAGTTTTGGCATGAGGCATTTTACACCGTTCTTTTTGAGAAATGCATAAGCATAATTTTTTTGCATAGAGTACAGTGATTATGATTACGATAAGATTATTACACCTTTGTGCTATAGTATGCACGTCATGATCATCTTCACCGTGTATATAATGTACATACCTATTTTTTAAAAAATATTTTGTATCAAGCTTTCCTTCAACAATTTCCACTGAGACTGAGAGTTTCATTCATGATAATAATAAATACCATATACCTAGTCTAGGTAATAAGTTGACTTTCTTGAGTTTTCTTTACAAAATCATGATGATTATATTATGATGTTAATGATATTACAAAAATCTCATGTAAGCCATTAAGTTCCTTTGCGAGCAAAAAATATCCTAAATTTGAACGTGACCTCGCTTGGCTTAAAGTTTAGATCTGATTTTTAAATCCCTACTACTATTCTTTTGTTGTAGGTATCTAATCATTTTGGAAGATGCACAAAAACCTTCTATTGAATATCACCTCGAATTTAATCTTACTCACTTTAGGATCATGGATCATCATCATCTACGCAGCAATATTAATTAGGATTATGCACTTTTCAAGCAACCAAAAAAAGTTTTAGAGCGTTTAGGCAAAATGCAGCTAGAGATATATATTTTTAATGCTTCTAATTAAATCTGATTTATTTAAAACTCACCTCCACATGGAAGATCGTGACGGTGGCTCGATTAATCTGCCATGGCCTGTAACCTCATTACAGGTAGACATCATGTAGATAAAGAAGACAGTGATGGTGCCAGTGCTCCACATGGCTTTCGAGTTCCTCAACACTCACAGCTCCTTGTCTTCTTGTTGAGAAAAGGCCACGACAGAGGAACGATACAAGCTTTTAAAAGGCATGTGCTATGCTAGTGCTGCTGCCCTTTAAGCTGAAATCTCTTTTGTTTTCTAAAGAAAATTTTCTCGTCATAAGAATAAACTCCCACGAGATGAGATTTGAATGACTTTTGCGTAGAGCGTCTGTGGCATTCAAAAATTATACACAGAAAATAAATGGCTGAACAAACAGGAAGGTCTAGGTCTACAATTAGCACACTGTTCACTACCAACAGTTTTGTCGAAACTTCATTTTCTACTAAAAAACGTTCAAAGCCACCGGTGCAGCCTTAGTTGCATAGCAATGCAATAATCGTATTGTACAAGATAAAACTTACAGTAGCTCACATAAAGGCTTAATTCAAGTCAAAATCTCCCTAAAAATTTCTCTCGTTTTCTACTTACAAAAAAAATCGCTATTTTCTAAGTCCTACTAAAAACTATAATTTTCCTTCACGAATTTTAATTCTGATTGTCTCCCGCTGACAAATTTACGAATTTAATTATCTCGTACTTTCCCACTGTGTTTTTGCTTGTTTGTAGTTTTATGTACTTCGTTCAAGAGAGTCAGAACCTTGTCAAAAGATTTCTTAAAAGTCGGGCCAGCATCATTATTAACGTCACATTATGTATTATCATTCCACCTTAAGAGATCCCATGCGCCATTTTTAATGTATGGCTTTAGTTAATCTCCTCTCGCCTCTCCCAATCCCAATGGTTTCTTATTCTTGTGGGATATGATCGTTAGAGATGATTATGATTTCAGTGACACCTGTAATCACACAAAAAACAAAGAAAAGCAATTAGATTAAGACTCGCACTCGATTTCTCTATTGTTGAGTGACCACTCATCCTTTTAATTAGTATCTTAGTTTACTGTATTACGAAACCATAATTAATAATCGTAGCTCATTGTGTTTACAACGCCTCCCCTTGCTAGTAGAGTAGGTGTAGGGACGTCATTATTGTTGTTTAGATAATACTTTTTTTGACACAGTGGAAGATTCACCCTTCTGATTTCGTGCAAATATGTATCTGATAATTATATGATTATTTTAGACGTGTACATATAATATTATCGGAACGTTGGTTGCTCCTCCGTCTTAATCTTAATTGAAGTCGAAATGTTATGAAATTCTTGTAACGCCAGAAGAGAGCCAATCAAAATCAATATTATTTACTTTCCCAAAATGTTGGCTCGATTGCATTTTTTTGAACTATGATATGATATTATATGATAATGTGCTTTGTTTTGTTTAAAATACTTATCTAATTGAATTGAATTGAAGTGAGAGAAATTAACACAAAAGGATTCACTCACGTACCAAAAAACGAACCTTATTCAACAGATAATTATTTATGATGATGATGAGAACGTGCCTAATTTTTTCTGTTATGTTAGTTATTATTATGACGGTATAAAAAATGAATTGTGTAAACTTGGGCTCTTCCCAAAGACCACAAAAAATTCATATTAGCTTTTAATGTGGTATTTTGAGAAGAATCATGTAATGAATGTTTTTTATGCTGCTGCTGCATAGCATAATGCATGTAAGTAGGCATGCATTATTCCTCTAAAGTCGATTTCATAAGTGAGCTACGCCATGATCCCTTTTCCTTATTGACGTCGTAAATCATCTCAGGTTTAATGGGCACTTTTATTGGGCAAGATAGATGGCAATTTAAGGGGCTCTCACAAGAAGAATGATTGACTGGACTCACAAATAGGACACTCTGAACTTAACTTAGAACAGAAGAAGTGGTGTGATTTATTTGGGGAAACTTGCAAAAAATATCATGATCATGAAGCTTGAAGTGTGAAGCTTCTTTAGTGATGCTCACGTTTCATGGATACTCACTCGCCGATTCTGGGACGAATTAATTGCCAAAAAAAAACATTTTTGAGCGGTCTCTTTTTTAAGATTTCCCGCAGCTAGCAATGAAAATGGAAGCTTAAAAGACATTAACATCAGTAATTAAAATTCAGTTCTTCCAAATTAAAATCTAGCGGAGTCATAAACGCAGTCAATCACCCAAAGATGGCCGTTTTTTATTTTTTTTACTGTACATCGGCATTTCAAAAAAAGAATATTGTTAAGTGCCTTAATGTTAAAACCATTTTCGTATTCAGAGTTTTCAGCTCAAGCCCGCGCACTTGCAATTAACATGCATATTTCGCACATACTCACGCTTTCAAAATCATCGATGGATGATTGATTTCTGCTAAAGAAGTGGCTGCTAACTTTAAAAAATTCAACGGAACTTGACGGTGCAAAAGGCGATGATGTATAATGATGATGCGTTACGATTTATGATATGAATATGATGAAAACTGATGTGAAATGTAGCAAAGGTTTCATTCATTAAATTTTGTGTGCTGGTGCTGTGCTATAATGATATTGGTGATGATGATGATGAGCGAGATCATGCTTTGTTGCATTTTCGTATTATGTTTCCCGATGCGGTTTCATTTTCTGAAAAATGCAATTTATTCTCACTTTTACGGCTACGGCTATGCTACATATTCAAACACTGCCAACTTCATGGCAGATGCATGCATTGCGGCACACACAACATTAACATTCAGTTTACTTTTCATTTTCATTGCATGTCAGTACGCTATTAGAAGGACTCGAATGCAATTTTTTGGGTCTGGTAGAATAAGGGGAACTACAACTACGAGACGCTCTGAATAATCGTGGAATCAAATTAATTAAAAAAAAAGTTTTCTTGCGCTGGCGCATTAAGTATTTTAAGCAATAGTCGAATTATGCATCGCAAGTGAACTAATATTTGATCAATTTTAGCCCTCGACTACAGTGTATGTATGTACGTATCTAAAGTTGTAACTTGAAGAAAGAACCTCATCATCATCATACTTTTCATCAGCTACAAAAAAATGCATCTAGGTAATCTCATCTCAACTTCATCTACCATCACATCACAAGCAAAAAAAATATTTGTGTGAATCAAAAATGTTCTCTAAAAAAAGTGTGTCCTCCTTCCGTAATAAGCCAAGTTTTATGAAGAAGCGATAATTAACCTCAAACAACGTGAATGTAGCCCTTTGAAAACAAATGTGCTCGAATCTATTTAAGGAAATACTGAATTAAGGCAATACACAAGGTTCAGGAGGTTGAATTTTATAAAAACAAATCTTCCTTAAAACTAACAATCTTTTTGATGATGTACTCATTTTACAGCTTCCCCTCCCAAATGAACTACAAATTATTGTTTAATTATATGTTTCAATATAATCTGGCGTTTGAAAGAGCAATTAAACACTAAACACTTCAATGAGAAGGAAGGCGTAGTCAATACGTCACGTTAGCAAGTCCATCAAAAAAGAAGCTTAAAAGAGTGAATGTCGGTCTTGATTTTTGCTAAATGATATCACCGAACACATTGCATTATGTATTTGGCTTATGTCGCGAGCAGCGAGAAAAGCTCATTCTATTCATGATATAAATGTTCCACTTCTATTCTATTGATTGACTTACCGATCGTGAGCGTGGCAGAAATGGATCTACTGGTTTTACTTTAAAAATGTGCAAATAAACTCAAATAAATTCTTTTTGCGGCAGTTCCTTCTGCAGAAATGAGCAATTTCTGGCTCAAGGTCCAAGAAAGAAGTCTTTCACTCCACCCTTCTTGTTCTTTGCAAACTATACAATGGCGGATTTGATTTGATTGATGTTAATTTGATAGTAAACTGTCACCACTCACCAAACATAAATTTTAAAACTTCAGAAAACTATATTTTTAGGGTTTCTCAGTTCATGAATTCTTGAATGATTATTATAGCGTTCACAATCAAACCTTGACGAGTAAAAAATGAATTGTGTGTGTATTTTAGTATTTGCTCCTCAAACTGCGTCTGCGATGGTAATGAGACATTGGAAAGAAAGACATAGGCACGTAGACTAAAACAGTATTTTTTTTGACAGGTTACACAAAAATAGAGAAATGGTCACAATATCTTAATCTAATCCCTAAAAAATTGAACATGAAAAAGTCATTCATTGATACTACTATGATATGCCCGCAAGTCTGACTAAATGCACGTACACGGAGCGGCGAATACATAGTGCCTTTTTATTAGGTCAACCTGCAATCAGTACGGTCGTCTATTGCCAGTCTAAAAAAAATTTGGTTCATGATTCGGAATGCAGGTATGTCCATAAAAAACCATTCGAAAAGAAAAAAAGTAATGTTACGATTATTACGATGCGTATTAACTGGATGATGTACGTGCATAGTGTATAGTACTGCACAGCGCAGCGGAATGCTAGAAATATTTGGCACCAGCAATAACGAGTAATTGCCGAAATTTGTGCAGCAAGCGGTCCTATTCGTCTCATACCTTTCGTATTTTTTTTAAAGGGATATATACTTTTTTAATCCCACATAAGGGGATTTCATTAAGTCCTTGAGAGAACGAACGGTTGGTAAAAAATACTCAGATCACTTATTTTTTAACAAGTGCAGGGGAGGTATTAGGAATTAGTAAAAAAATCAGCTCTTCAATAACTGATATTATATTATGGTCTCTACTTTGCTACCGCTAAATGGTTCATTCGAAGAAGTACTCACCAGGGACCTCAACGTCTCACTCCAGGGAAGTGTACTATGTACTACAACGTGGCCGAGCATTTAAAACGGAAAATTTCCTTCCTAATTCATGAAAATAATTTTTTTAAACAATTTACCTACGTGACAATATCCTTTTTGAGTGAGGTATAGGTATGTCTTCGGCATATGTCTGTTGTACTTCATTAAAAAATCAAATCGTGTCTAGGGTTTTTTAAACTTAAAAATTTAAATTGTATGTGAGCAGTCAAGCGAGACCTTAGGATACCTACTCCGTAATAAAAAACGAGGATTAGATTTAATCCTTGACATCAGAACACCCTAGCTGCAGAGGTATCGGTTTGGTTTTTTAACTGACAAAAGTGGTTACCGGAAATTTCCGAGTGCTGATACGAATTAAGTCCTTCAAATTCTTGAATTAATTGCTACATTACTTTTATCAGAAGAAGAGATAACGAAATATGGATCGAAATTGGATTTCACTTAATTCAAGCTTAATATCAAATAATTTACTTTTGTCTTGAAAATCATTTCTTTAGCGTGCCTATTCAATCAGAAACATGGCCTTATAATGCAAAGAGCGCGTGCAATGCAACTTTACTAAAGCAGAATCACATTACTTAAAACCACGGAACCTTAAAATCTGTAGGCGGTATTGACAGAATTACATGAAAGGATAAAATTAGCCTAAGTTGGTTAAATCTCTGAGTAGATGAATTAGCCGAGTCTTACTTTTCTAAGAAAATAAGCATAATTAGTAGTACATGGGCTGCCCAGGTGGTGCCAAGCTGTCTGGCTTGGTCATGCATTGAAACTCTGAACAATCGTCGCGAGCCCGTCTCAATGGTATGAGTGGACATGCTTCATTCACAGACTGCATAAATATAATTTTAAGGTTTCTTAAAAAACCAATTCCCTTCATTGTCTTCCGCAAAGCAAAAGTCAACTCCGTGAGACAATGAAACGCTTTCTTAAAAATTCCGTAAAAACATTCCATTGTAATAGCTTATTACTCTATTAGATAAAAAAATATATTGTCAAAGGTGTGAGCGAGCGCGCTTCTCGGTCCGAGTCATGCTACGAACTTTCCGTCCTCTACAAAATGCATAGGTACATATCTGCTCACTTAACTTTATGATATGATGCGGACAATTATTTTTTTTATTGCAAGAAAAGTAGAATGAACGGATGCTACACGTTTTTTTTCTTTAGCGCACCTTTTTCTCTCGACGACAATCAACAATGCAATGCAATGAGATGTGGTGTCGTAAAAAAACCACAACCACTACAGATTAATCACATTGATCATAAAAACAGTTTGGAATGGTGGATGAGGACAGACGCTGAGTGATGTGCTTTGCTCGGACATGAGTCAAGAGAACCTGTTAAACTGCACCAGACTTGCGGGAACCAGTCCGAGTCTGAGGAAGTGAAATCCATCATCCATCTCTGGATGGTCAGGTGGCAAGTGACTATCTGATCATGACTAGGTATGACTGAAATTCATTTAGTATGCGTCTATAGCAATGCCTGCCAGTAAAAACTTTTCCTCCTGAAATCAATTTTCTCGGCTGCAGCATCGCAGCAGCAGCGGCTTTTCCTTTCACGAGAGAGTCGGGAAGAACTCAAGACGATACATGTATGTATTCTTGCGTCAACCGGACGATTCTCAGTTATCCCATAAAAGATGAAAACGTAATCAAATCTTCTTTAAAAAGCTTTGTCATGCTTGCGTGAATGTCAATCGCAAGTAGCTTGGATAATAGCCACTAACATTGTATCATTCAGACTTTTCTTATTAATAAATAAAACATTTTGTGTAATTGACACCTTCTTTCTATACAACAGGATTGGCCCGGCATGAATCCGGGGATTATTGAAATTGATGATGGATGATAATGACGACGGATGTTATGGAGATTGTCATTATCAAAGTTTGATTTCAAAGTTTGAGGTTCTCAATCAAATAAAAAGTGTACTTACTTTGCCGTGATAATATTCAAAGTCAAAACTGATAAACGGCCATAAAATCCTATCAATTCATTCGTCGGCTGAAACAAAACAAATTTTATGCAATTCGTATGAAGTATTGAGTAAAAAATTCGTCCGTAGAACGATTTCCTTTAACCAGAATTTTCACTTAAAATTGAGAAATGAGATAAATTTTAGAAGCGCATCACGCACGCTGTACACGTGCAATTTGTTAGAGAGTAAAACCCGAGAATTTTCATTTATGCATTTTAGAAAATATACTTTCGAAGAATAGGAATGGATCTTATTACGATGTTTTGTCACCAGCTCACATTTTCTACGATTCAGGTCGTAAATCTTGCATCCACTTAAAGATGCTACACATTATGCTACACGCTCCTCTTCCTCTGCAAAGAAATCAACGTGCTGAGGCCGGCCAAATAGATTATTTATTTTGATTGTGCGAATTCGAAGTTTCTAAAAACTATTACAGTATGTATTTAGGCAATTAAATTTTCTTTGTGAACGAGGAACTAGCTATGCATTCCTTCCCTTTCGCAAAATAAACGCAGAAACTAAACTATTGCACTGCTTCTCCACAATCTATGCATGTATATTCCTTGGGTAGGTAGTAGAGTCATTAATCATCACACAGGGCATAAGCATTTCTAATTTCTGTTTTTTTCTCGCTCCTTCCTGCAAGAAAAACTATTTCAAAAAAATCCCTTTCATTTGAACACAATAGAATGACAATATTATTCTACCTACTTGACAGTATAAGTCGAAATGAACATTAACGCTGTAGTTGTTTTTCAAAACGTACCATTTTCAAAAAAATGATTTTGATGAGTTGCTTATAGAATTATAAAACGCTTAACAAATTGTAATTTTGTACAATTGGGCTTATCACTTGAGAAAATAAAGAAGTCACATTAATTTTTTCTCCCTATTTCTGTTTACATTTCATTTTGCAAGAAAAAAAATCTTACCTAATGATAAGGGTACTAATACTAATGTTAGCTGTGTGTCGAGTTCGTTGACAAAATGCGATGAGGAAGAGCTGGGCGTAGGAACAGCGACAATTGAATCCCAGCCTTTCTCTCGTCGTAGCTTATGCAGTAAAATAACAAAGAATTTACCTTAACTGCTCTTAGCAAAATAAACGCCTCATTTTGTGAGGAAATCCTTTTGCTCAAGCATAGTGATTAAAGCTAAAGAATACACGCATAATATCTGATAAAAATTAAACGTGGGGACTGTCGAGCTGAAAACGGCAAATTTTCATGTACCTACATACTTTAAGCAGTTTTTGCCATATAATCATTGAGAACTGAAGTTCGACTTAAATAAGGATGTAGAACCAAAGACAATATTATTCTAACGGTAGAAGATTGTAGACTACATAGCAAAATTAAAGGGGATTTATTGATGTTGTTTGTTTTTCCTAAGATGGAAGAAAATGATAATTGAGCAGCTAAGCTGATGGTAGTACCGATATATACTCCTTTTATAGGTATTTATTTTCAATTTCTGTACTATACTATGATTAAAACAAATAGAAGAAACGTTTTGGTGGGAATAACATGACTTATTATGATAAGCACCAAAGTTCCGTTTAGGATTAAGGTTGAAGTAATAGGTAACATGGAAATGGAAACGTTAGAAAATTGCGTGCATCTTCTCAATTAAACCATCATAATAAACTAATGCTCAATGCAGTGATTGTGAGTAGTAAACAAGAGCAAAATCAAAATGACGACGATGATAAATCAGCAAGTCAGAGAGCCCAGACCCTGCGACCAATCCAAGGAAATTTCTTGTCATGGTTTCAATATTCCCATGAGAACAACTAGTTCCTAGTTCATTGAACAACTTTGATCTTTACTTTGTTCGACATATGTTATGTTCTCTATCCCCATTATATTTAAATTGACAGCTTCCCCCACAGTTGAGATCCCATGTTTCATTTGCATTCAATCAAATTATATATTCAATTTAGTAATGCTTAGTCATGTTCGCCTAATCGATCTGTTAGAAGAATCGTTTTTATTATATCCGGGCTAACTGCTAACTTGTGTGCACCTTGTCGGATGCTACTTTCATGTAATTGTTCATACTATTTTCAGGGAGGGAAATTAAAACTTAACTTGGTACATATCTGGGAATGTTTAGCAAGTCAATTGAATTGAGAGAAAAAAATTTGATTTTTGACATTTGTAGGGAAATGAATTGTTCATTGTAATTAAGGCATTATCATACTTGTTGTTGTCAGTCCTTATCAAAATCACTCATGCAAAAATTATATCAGGCTCCGTATGAAAAAAATATCACGATTCAAATAAGACTAAAGGAAACAGTTCTTAATGCCTTAGTTTCCTATTTTAATTCCTGGCTAGGTAACTAAATTTTACTTTAGATTGTAGTACCAACAGTAAATAGGTATTCAGTATTCAGCATAGGCACCCGAAGCATAATAATTTATGTAGCAAAAATGTTGTTGCTTAACGAATCATGCATGGTAAAACCCACGCGCGGCTCTATTGATACAGCTCTATTTTTACTACATACTTCCAATTCCATGTGACTGCAAAGAGTCCGCAAACATTCTCCGATAATCATAGTAATTTTCTCGAAATTCTATTTTATTTCGTCTCGAAGGCACATAGGATTAATAATGGAATAAAAAAGTGATTGTATTGTACTATAAGTACATATCTTCTCAAATCTAGAGAATGGCTTTATACGCACAAGAATAAATCATTTTGTCTTGTTCGAATCGAATAGAGCGATGAATACCGGGCCAAAATACTTTATCTTAATTACCGCTGTGTTATCCCCGCGAAAATTCGTCACGACTTGGTTTTACTATTGCGCAATATTATTTGAAAAAAAAATTGCGATTACAAAAACTACAATGAAAAGCTGAATGCTTTACAACAACTGCACTAGATGAAAAAAATACCGTTGTTTGGTGCAGATTAAGTACTTCGCGAGATGTTGCTGTTGATGATGATCATGCTGATGGGATGTTAGAATTCTTGCAAGTTTTCAAGTGACCGAGCTCTTTTTCTCAAGCTTTTTGAGTGCTATCTTAAAGGAAGCCTGCTTGAAGGCCTCCGGTGGAATTTTCAAAATTGTTATTATTTTATAGGATATAGGAAATTATAGGAAATTATTGTTTTGATGATAGGATGATAGGTGAATTCCTTAGTCCATTCATCGATCTCTGAAGTTTCAATGGCCCACATTATGTTTCCTTAAAACAAATTCTTTGATTTTGGGTTCGTTCGATGCAGCAGAGAACGGATTAAGTAATAATTTCATTTCATTTGGAGAAAAAAGAAATTGCAGATGGCAAAACATGTAAGTAATATTATTTTGTTAGATATGTAGGTCCTATTATGACATTCCCCATTTTGATTTGATGCACCTGATTAGATTCATGAACACGATTGGAAACATCACATTCACACGACACAGAGTGAATGAGATGGAGCGATTGTGCATTTTTGCGTCATGATCTTTTCGGTAACCCACAAGATTCATCATGACTTTTGTATTGATTTAAGTCCTCTAGAGATGTTTAAATTGTCATGTCATTTTACATTTTTTTGTGGCTACTCACTCACAAAATGAAATATATTTTTGGCAAAAGTGATGTGATATATTTTTTCAAATGTACATTATTTCGCGTCATGTGCCCATTGAAAGAAAAAAAAACAACATCATTTTCAGGGTAAATCTGCAGACTGCAGACCACCATAATATGTACAAGACATGACTAAAAAGTAAGGTTAGTGCTATTTTTCGAGAACAATACAGTGAATTGTAGTGATTTTTGGCACGTTATTGACGCTTCAAAATACCTAATAAGTATTATTTTTTTAACCTGCCCTGCCTAAAATTTGCAAACAAAGCATGAATGTCAATTTTTTGAGACAGCCCCTATTTCATTAAATTATTTACCGCTCAAAAAAGGTCTACAAATATTCTATTCTTGCTATTTTACGAAAGGAAAATGGTTCTCATTATATTTTAAGCAGACAACAGGTGCACTTGAGAACGTACTGTAGGGATCATATTATTCATTTTTCGCGCAGTGGGGTCAATGTTTTTCTGCATAGTATTAAAACGGATGCAATAAATAATATAAATTTGGATGTAATTTACTTTGATAGAGAACTGAAGTAATGGGATATTAAACTGTCCATGAAAATATTCGTTGCATTGCAATGCATACAGATAGACAGTGTTTTAGAGGCCCGCATAATAATAATTACCTACCAAGACCCATGTTGTATAGGCTGAATTGATTGCAGCATTGCCTCATGATGACTGCAAAAACTTCAATGAAATGGACTAAACAAAAAAGTCACATGCATACGCATATGCACATGCAAAAATATAAATATATATGAATATATCCATTATGCCGTTTAAAGTCCACGCCCTAATTAGAAATATGAAAGGACTTTAATCTCCTCTCTGCATATTTTAAGTCTGCTTTTTGGTAATACTACTGATATGCTGTATGTATATATGATATGAGAATTACATGGATGGAGTTACACTGAATGTCATAACTCTCGATAAAATTGATGCTTTTGAGATCTGATGATGTCTGTAATGAATGATGTGGCAAAAAAATGGCCAAAAGGATTGGGACCCTTCTCAAGCCATAAAACTAAAGAGCGAATGAGACTGCATAAATCCCCAAGAACATAAAATTAATGATATGGCCAGAATCTTGAAAAATGCATTGTTAGCTTTTGGCTCGTGTACATAAATAGCCAATAAATTACTATCTAGAATTAAACTAAAATGATCAAATATAAGGCGACAGGGACGACCTGGAATGAAGTGGATGTGGAATGTGGATACAGTGCAGTTGCTGTAGAGTAGGTAAATCACATCCTAGTTGAATGTCGATAAAAATGCATTTTACAGATTGCAGATAGTGACTCATAATCTTATTCTTATTAGGCATAGGTATATGAATCACTTGAAGAATGAGGTGATAGAAGAATCTAATGCGGACGCACTTGGAAGGATTTAAGGCTTTT